>CAJHZS010000004.1:0-122369 GCA_905163555.1 Notocelia uddmanniana
GGAAATCCAGAAAACTAAATTACGCAAATATAATTAAAAATTCTAAAAACAAAACTAAAACTATGTGGAGCATGATAAATCACGCGACGCGGAAAAACAACGAGCGACGATTTAAAAACATGTCCTTACAAATCGACGATAAACTTTTAGAATCGCCCCAACTTGTAGCCAATGCTATAAACGATCACTTTGCTTCGGTGGGTGAGTCATCTTCGCTTGATGCCGCGCGCGCGCGTAGAGTAGGCATGCACGCGCGGTGTCTCGGCCGTCCTGCCCCCACCTTTGTCACTAACTCCATCTATCTGAGCCCAGTTACAGAATACGAAACATTGAAATTAATTAAACAGCTTAAGAATAAAAAGAGCTTCGGTACTGACGAACTGCCCCCAGCGTTAATAAAACTGTGTGCATTTGAATTAACACCGCCCTTAACAAAATTAATAAACCAGTCTTTTGATGATGGCGCATTCCCAGACCAGCTGAAAATTGCTAAAATAAAACCCGTTTTAAAACCAGGAGGAAAGGCCACAAATCCGTGTCAATACCGTCCTATTGCACTACTATCGACCATCTCGAAAGTTTTCGAAAAAGCAATGTCCAATCGCGTGATTAGCTTCCTCGAAAAGCATAAAATATTAGACAAAGATCAACATGGATTTAGAAAACATCACTCAACAGCATTAGCCGTATTTAAATATGTAAAAAAAATATAAGAGCATGTTGATAACCGGAAATACAGTATAGGATTACTTCTAGACATGACCAAAGCATACGATAAAGTGTCCCACGAAATACTTCTCTCAAAGTTGTATGAAATGGGAATACGAGGTAAGACACATAGCTGGTTCAAGTCTTACTTAGTAAATCGTGAACAATATGTACACATAGATCACTACAATCAAGAAGCCCGAGAAGTAACTGGTATGAACTCGCAAAGACGCCGCACTACCTACTCCTTGCCCCAAGGGAGTATCTTAGCAAGTACCCTATTTTTAGCCTACATAAACGACCTGCCTAAGAGTCTAGATCCCAACGTAACTTGTGTCATGTTTGCCGACGACATCTCTTTATTACTCAGCGCTACAAATAATCAAGAATGTAACTCACAACTTACTTCTAATTTCAATACAGTCAGAACATGGCTCGAAGACCACAACCTTGAAGTAAATATAAAGAAAACCAAAATTATACAATTTAAACCTAGACAAAAAAAACCTCTAGAGATAAACTTATACATAAATAGCACCCAAATAGAGGAAGTCACAGAATTTAAATTACTAGGAGTGATTATTGATTCCGGTATAAACTGGAAAGCCCACATACATTATACGAAAACAAAATTATCGAAGTATATCTACGCGCTTAACCTGATAAAGTTAAATGCAGATTTTGCGGCTGCACTATCCGTCTACTACGCGTACATTTATTCTAGTCTCCGATATGGTGTGGTCTTATGGGGAGCTAGCACAGACGCACATGATCTCTTTGTGTTACAAAAAAAATGCATACGAATTCTGGCTAATATACGGGTTCCTAATAGCTGCCGACCCTTTTTCAAAGAGTATGAGCTACTTACACTACCGGCAATATATATAATGGAGGCCATTATGTTTGCTAGGAAACACCCCGACCTATTTGAAACTAAGCTAGATACATATAAAACCAGGAACCAGTATAGGAACAAACTAAAAATACCCAATTCTAAACTAGCAATCTCATTTGGTATGTATCCGAGTTGTAAACAAAATACCCGACGAGATCAAACTGGAACCAAATAACAAGCTGTTTCACAAGAAATTGAAAACCTTTCTCATTCAAAAATGTTATTACTCAGTCGAGGAGTTCTTAAATGATGAAACCTTGTCGCATCACAAAAGTAGGTAACTACATTACAAATTGTAAATTGAAATTGTGTAAGTATGTAACTTAGACATCATAAATTATTTCAACTTTAACCCCATACTTATGACACATAAAATATCCCCTGTTAAATTATTTGCTGATATTACTTTTTTTATAAATATATATATATTCTGAAATATAGAATTAAGTTAGTTATAAGATCATTTGTGTGCCCTAACAGGGTGTCATGGAAGCCTTTCTGTAAAAATATATCACCTCATGTACATGACATAACAAATAAATAAATAAATAAATAAGTGTGGGGTCCGTCAAAGCAGCCGTCCCACTGCGAGCCGCGGCCGCAGCAGTACTCAGTTATGCCGCTGTAATGTAAACATTGCCTTGAGCCTTTCACATGACCGTTTCCTCAACGGGAAGAGCAGTGGGAGCGTAGTTGAACGTTTTTAAAGCATTGTACAGTCGCGAAATGGAAGGGTTCGGCACTTTTCAACTCTATTTAAGAGTCCGCAGTAAGCTTGGTTCTCTATACAAACGTAGTTTCACTCTCATTTTAGAACGCCATGCTAGAATAACATGAAACTTTGTATACACAATGGGATCCGGCATATCTAGGTCGGAAATTAGTTTATGTTGCTTGAAATTATAATGGAGAAAAAATACAGCGATTAATACGGTTTTCATAGAAGACAAAAAAACTCAAAAACTCGCTTTATTTTTTTTTCTATTACAATTTATAGCAACAGAAACTAATGTCCGACCTAGATATGGCGGCTCCAATTGTCTATACAAAGTTTCATGTTATTTCAGCAAGGCGTTTTAAAATGAGAACGAAACTACGTTTGTATGGAGAATCGAGTTCAGCCGAGCGTACTGGGGACTCTTAAATACTTCTGTAGCGTATCTACACACAATTAATAATTACCAAGTCATAATTAGGTTATATAAAGAATAAGCATTATACAACATAACTACAAAAATAATATATACAAAACATAAACAAATCAGATAGCTATATAAAACATATTAGCATTATATAATAAACATATGTACATGTTACAATTAGATAATTACTTGGTCGGGTCGTGAGGTAGTCGTCGCATGGAATCGTGTAGTAAAAATGTCTCGTCGAGTAACGGTGCGGAGGACCGTTATCGATGCGCCTGCGACGGCCGCCTGCCCGCCAGTCGACCGCGTGTCTTGGCACCGAATGCATGTCTCCGCGCTTCTCGCTTAACGGTTGCTAACGTACCTGTTTAGTCGAGCTCCTATAACTATCGCTTCTTCTTCTAAGCCTATTGTATACCTCGCTGCTTACTGTGTATGTGCTGTGCTCGTGAAATAAACTGTTGGTGCATTTAAACGGACTTATTTCTATTCACCTCAAGAAAGGTCAGTACCTGCAGTCCTTACCTGTGCCGCTAAAGTGGTGACCCCGAAGAACACAAACAGAAAAAAGTAAGCAATGGGAAATGGTGATAACAAAACGGAAGATGAAGCCCCTCCCAAAGCGGGCCCTAGTAAAAGTCAAACGGGTCCATTTACACCTCACGACATTTATCGTGTCGGAGTCCGCCCACCACCGTTTTGGCCGGAAGAACCGGCGGTTTGGTTCGCTCAACTGGAAGGAAACTTTGTGCTCGCTGGCATTAAAGATGATGACACCAAATATTATTACGTACAATCTACTTTAGAACATAGATTTGCTGCGGAAGTGAAGGACATCATCATGAACCCACCAGCCAGAGGCAAATATGAAAAAATAAAGAGTGAGTTAATTAAACGATTGTCTTTATCAAGACAGAAGGAAGTTAAGCAGTTATTAGTGCACGAGGAGCTTGGTGATCGTCGGCCATCACAATTCCTACGCCATTTACAAAGTCTTGCTGGCCCGAAGGTACCGGAGGAGTTCTTGCTATCGATTTGGACGAATCGCCTGCCAACAAACATACAAACCGCCATTGCCTCTCAGGCTGATACAAACCTAGAAGCGTTGGCAGACCTGGCAGATAGAGTGTTTGACGTGACCCCCGCAGTAACCCAGGTAGCGGCCGCAAGCACTTCGGCAGCGCCTACACCAGTACTCGAAACCATGGCTAAACACTTAGAAGCCCTTACCAAGCAGGTGGAAGCACTATCAACGTGTAACCATAAATCTAGAAAATTCAACCGAGAACGCGATACCAACAGATCCCATTCTAACTACAGAAGATTCCCCTTCTGTTGGTTCCACCATAAATTCGGAAGCAAGGCAACAAGATGCGTAAAACCCTGCGACTTCAAGGCGGGAAACTCCCAAGGCAGTCGATAATGGCGACTAACGACTGTCAAATTTCACCTGGTCGCCTGTTTGTTACTGATCAGAGCAGCAAGATGCAATTTTTAGTTGATACAGGCAGCGATCTATGCGTCTTTCCCCGCTCTGCGCTCCAGGAACGCCGAACCAGGACAAACTACCAACTTTACGCCGCCAATGGGTCTTGTATTCACACATATGGATCTACTCTCCTTAACCTGAACCTCGGATTGCGGCGCGATTATACATGGCGTTTCACCGTTGCAGATGTCACGAAGGCTATAATTGGCGTCGACTTCTTGTCCTTCTACGGTCTAGTTGTTGATTGTCGAAATCAACGCCTTATAGACAGCACAACGGCACTAACAACAAGAGCAACGCCAGTTACAACGTCGAATGCTATTTCGTCGGTTAAAACTCTAACGGGGAACTCCAGATACCACAACCTGCTTCGAAATTTCCCAGAGATAACACGTCCACATGCGGCTCGCTCGCCAACGGTCCACGGAACCGTTCATCATATCAGGACCACAGAGGGCCCCCCTGTTAGCGGTGCACCTAGGCGCCTTGCTCCGGACAAGTTAAAGATCGCAAAAAGAGAGTTCGAAGAGATGTTAAAAAATGGAACTGCAAGGCCGTCTGAAAGTGCATGGGCATCCCCTTTGCACCTAGCCCCGAAGAAGGATAATGGGTGGCGTCCATGCGGCGATTATCGTATGCTTAACGCTCGCACAATACCAGATCGCTACCCCATCCGCCACATACATGATTTCACACACAGTATATCTGGTTGCAATATCTTCTCGACAATTGATTTAGTAAAAGCCTACAACCAGATACCCGTCAGTGAAAGTGATATTCCTAAAACAGCAATAACAACGCCGTTCGGATTGTATGAATTTCCATTCATGACGTTCGGGTTACGAAACGCAGGACAAACGTTCCAGAGATTTGTAGACGAAATAACACGAGGTCTAGAATTCTGTTACGCCTACCTGGATGACTTTTTAATCTTCTCACGCGATCAACAATCCCACGAAGACCACTTACGTCAAGTATTTCAGAGATTGAAAGACTACGGTATGGTAATAAACACATCAAAATGCGTTTTTGGTGAGACATCAGTTAAATTTTTGGGCTACAACGTGTCGTCGGCCGGAATCAAACCCTTGAGATCTAAGGTAGAAGCCATTAAGGAGTTCACAATACCTAAAACAGTAAAAGAATTAAGGCGATTTTTAGGAATGATAATTTTTTATCGGAAGTTTATTCCTAATGCAGCAAAAATTCAGGCTCCCTTACACATGCTATTGACAGACTCCGTCAAGGGTTCGCACCCTGTCAATATTATCGGTGCATCACTAAAGGCATTTGAGAACTGCAAAGAAAGTCTATGCAAAGCCACACTCCTCGCGCATCCAGACCTAGACGCAAGAATGGCACTGGTTACAGACGCATCAGATACGGCAATCGGGGCAGCTCTTCAGAGAACAAGGCATGGGAACCGCTTGCGTTTTTCAGCCGAAAATTAACTCCTGCACAGCAAAAGTACTCGCCATACGACCGGGAGCTCCTAGCGATTTACGAGGGTATAAAATATTTCAGACACATGTTAGAAGCAAGACACTTTTCGGTATATACGGACCACAAACCGATATGTTTTGCATACAGTACGCGCAAAGACAATTGCTCGCCACGTCAATACCGCCATCTCGATTATATAAGTCAGTTTACAACCGACATTCGTCATATATCGGGAAAAGATAACGTAGTGGCTGACACGTTGTTTCGTGTGGAAGAAATAGCACCCATTGTACCACTGGAGACACTAGCTGAAGCTCAAAGAGATGACCTAGAGTTAAAGCAACTACTTAAAGGTGGAACATCCCTGCGGCTAGAAAAAGTAACCCTTCCGGGCGCCAGCCTCCAACTATATTGTGACCGCAGAGATCAAAATCTTAGACCCTACGTACCGAAGGCATTTCGACGACCAATATTTGAAAACCTGCATTCGCTTAGCCACCCAGGAGCCAACGCATCTATTAAATTGCTGGCACAGCGCTACGTTTGGCCCGGCATTAATAAAGACTGCCGAGAATGGACGAGATATTGCCACCCATGCCAACGGTCAAAGATAACGCGACATGTTTCCGCACCGTTGGGGTCATTCAAACTTCCACACGCCAGATTCATGTTCGTTCATATTGACATCATAGGACCCCTACCAGTAGCAGAAGGCTACAGATACTGTCTAACCGCCATAGACCGTTTCACCAGGTGGCCAGAAGTCATACCGATTCAGGATATAACGGCAGAAACGGTCGCAAAGGTCTTGATTTTCGGTTGGATTGCACGCTATGGCTGTCCTACAGACATATTAACTGATAGAGGCAGGCAATTCGAGTCGTCACTATTTAATAACCTCGCAGAGATGATCGGTTTTCACCATAAACGCACTACAGCCTATCACGCAGCGTGTAACGGTATGATAGAACGTCTGCACAGGCAACTAAAAGCAGCAATAATCTGTCATGCACAAACAAACTGGATGGAATCGCTACCACTAGTATTGCTGGGTATTCGCAGTGCTTATAAGGAAGACATACAGGGAACCTCAGCAGAACTGCTATATGGCGAACCATTACGGCTACCCGGTGAACTATTTAAACCTTCCACAAATACTAGCACCGATGTGACAGACTTCATGACACGCCTTAGACTGATCGCCCAGAAACTGCAACCCCAAGCCGCCTCACGTCATGGCAGGAGACCCACTTTTATATTCAAAGACTTACATTCCACTACTCACGTATATATAAGAGAAGACGCCGTCAGAGGACCACTGCAACCTGCCTACAAAGGACCTTATGAAGTGCTAAAGAGGAATGAAAAAGTATACACAGTACTCATAAACGGAAGGCCAGTAACAGTGTCAATCGACCGACTAAAACCAGCATATGTACTTACCGATAACACTAATCCAAGTGCAGATGACCCTGCCCAGCTACCAGCGGAAGCAAAAGTCATAAAAACTCGATCGGGGCGAACAGTGACAGCCCCTGACTATTATCGCCCGTGAAGGTCTCTGGGGGGGACTGGTGTAGCGTATCTACACACAAATAATAATTACCAAGTCATAATTAGGTTATATAAAGAATAAGCATTATACAACATAACTACAAAAATAATATATACATGTATAAACAAATCAGATAGCTATATAAAACATATAAGCATTATATAATAAACATATGTACATGTTACAATTAGATAATTACTTGGTCGGGTCGTGAGGTAGTCGTCGCATGGAATCGTGTAGTAAAAATGTCTCGTCGAGTAACGGTGCGGAGGACCGTTATCGATGCGCCTGCGACGGCCGCCTGCCCGCCAGTCGACCGCGTGTCTTGGCACCGAATGCATGTCTCCGCGCTTCTCGCTTAACGGTTGCTAACGTACCTGTTTAGTCGAGCTCCTATAACTATCGCTTCTTCTTCTAAGCCTATTGTATACCTCGCTGCTTACTGTGTATGTGCTGTGCTCGTGAAATAAACTGTTGGTGCATTTAAACGGACTTATTTCTATTCACCTCAAGAAAGGTCAGTACCTGCAGTCCTTACCTGTGCCGCTAAACTTCAATCACAAGATAAAAAGAACATTTTTTTATAAAGCGAGAGTATTTTTTTCCCACAAAGCCGTAACTATGTTAATCGTCCTAATTTTATTTAATATACGTATCTTCTTACTTAAGTACCCAATTAACAGAATTTATAAAACAACATCCATACAGAATCCCTTCGACCTTCGATAGAAATTTTCTCGTGGGTATGGTTTTTCTCTTGTCGCAATCAGCTGTTCAAATTTGTGACGGTCATTTTAAGACTTAGCAGAGAGATAAAGAAGGGTTTACGGGCCTCTAACATTCGAACCATTTAGCAGAGCCTTGTTGGACCGATTAGCGTTAACAGAGGTTTATGAATCATATTTTTTAGCATCTGGCCTTCAAGGAGCCTTCAAGGAGCCTCTATAGGTAACTTTTTATGAATAAGACTGCAAATTTATATAGTGAGACATATTAACATCAGGATGCGCGGTCGGCAATCGTGTCAACACTCATCCTGATGAAGGACTCCAACTGTACTCCGAAACACGTAGCAAATAGTGACTTTCCAAGTGAGTTTCAACAGTATTTCTTTCTTTAAGGATCTATTTAAGGCGAAGGGGTAGGTAAGCTTTTTCCATACAAACTTTGTTTTTCTTCTTTTGTGTTTGCGCTACAGTTATTATTTTTTGTCAATATGCTTATTTTTCTGTTAACTATTTGTTCTAGTTATTTATTTTATTTTGTAATTTTTGGTATTTTATTTTTTATTGAAATAAAGCAAAATTTCAACTTAAAGTTCTGCGTATACCCAATATACCCTTCGCCTTAATGCCGTTTCGAAAAGTGACGAACCTTTTCATTCCGTGAGTATACATGAACTTTTTTCAGAATTCCATATTTTAGATTTTTCTTGATCAGAATCGTTGATACTATCCCTCCATGTATTAGAATAAAATTGGCCCAGATTTACTGTTTTTCTTTTCTTTCAGTGCGTCACGTTTCGTACATATAAAAGAATGTGCCGATCTGGAATATTTTTTTTTTGTTATTTACCGTATGGCAATTATTTCGAACCGTGAGATCTTCGAGAAGACAATACGGTTGCCAGATTGATCTTGAATAGAGTAATTGAGACACATTTCTTGTTTTATGAGAGTCGATTGACACAATCAACGATTCTGAATAAGAAAAACTCAATCATATGAAATTCTGAAAAAAGTTAATGCACATTTTTTTGGGTACCGGTCAGTCTACGAGTATACCTTTTAGAGACAACATTTCAAACTTTTAAGTATTATGAAATCTTAACACATATTTTTAATTATTTAACAAGAAACCCAATTTTTTGTTGTAAATTACGAATTTATACGCAAAATTAACATCAAGAAAAAAAATTGAAAGTATATCCAAGTCATATAATTATATTTCGTGGGGTTTTTGGTTGTAAATTCATTGATCTACAACTATTTAATAAACAGTTATAGATATTTTATAGCTCTGCCTACCCCTCTGGGAAACCGGCGTGATTATATGTATGTATGTTAAGGAATTTATGACATCTTATTATTTCTACTGATGTAGGTACTTAAATGTTTAAACCTTTGAACGTTTTCATATTTGAATAAAGTATAACTCACACGCCAAGCACCAAAAATTTATATAACGTTTAAACCAATAAAAAAAAAACCTTTAAAAAAGATCATAATAGACAGATATTCTTCATGATCAAAGTACACCTTCACTCCGACGTTTTAGTGGTTGTTGGCGTGGTGGGCACGACGACACACGACCACTTTATAGGTTCTTGGCGTTCAAAAGGTTGAAATTGTAGCGGAATTCTCCGAAACACAGCGTAAGGTGATATATTATTGGCCGGTACTGTATATGGTATGATATGAGATATAAGGCAAGCGCACAGGCAATGTGACGGCAATGTAAAGCTTAAGTGTGTTGCCAATCAAACGATTAACAAAGATTCCACGCAAATCACTCGAATTATGAAAAATCCTCAAATGATGAGCTTAAGAAAATTCGTACTGGCACTGGGACAAATATAAGTATATCGTTTGAGATAAATGAATAAGGCACTTTGACAGAACCCCACATGTTTAAGTCAAGCCATACTTACAGAACTATTGCCGTCTCACACTTGCGTATCCACCTTAGATTAACAATACCAACAGATCCATAGTGTTGAGCAAGATGATTTTTCATATTGTTGTCTCTTTAAATCCTTATGGTGAAACAAAATGAGTTAGAACGAGACAGATAGTACGATCATTTTCGGCCGTTAACAAACACAGCAAAACGTCACAAACGTCACAAACGTCAGTTCAGTTCATCAGAGGAAAGCAGACTCGCAGTATTAAGCCAGATTATTTTTCATATAGTTGTCTCTTTAATCCTTATGGTGCACCAAAATAAGTTAGAATACGACAGATAGTCCTATTATTACATTTTCGGCTGTTAACGAGTTGTCTCTATTTGAAAGCACACCAGGACGTTAAATCGCATATAAACTTAACACACCACAACGTCAGTTCAGCACAATTTTCAGTTATGAAGACGGAGACACTGACAGGTGAAGACGTGTCAGATGTCACTTGTCTGTCTCTCTCAAACTTTCTGATTTGTGCATTAGTGAGAATAGATCAGATGTAGGTACAGAAATCGTTCAAATTAAGTGAGCGGATCTGCTTTACTCTGATATCAGTGAATTTGCAGTTATGAAAGCGGAGACACTGACAGGTGAAGACCTGTCAGATATCACTTACCTGTCTCTCTCAAACTTACTGATTTATGCATTAGTGAGAATAGATCAGATGTACAGAAATCGTTCCACTTAAATGAGCGGATCTGCTTTACTTTAATATCTGTGGTATCAATTCAACCATGTAAGGTAAAACATAGAAAACTAAGGTAAATTTCCCAGTACTTGACACTGAACCAATACATGGAACTTTCATTATTATGACATAATGACAGCTGATCAATAAGGTGTCATCTACTGGGCATTGGGACGTTTACCATACCGTGAGTTAAGACATAAGACATATTAAAATATTATGACACGGGTCACTGTAGTCTTAAAGGTCAACATGTTTCATACCGGTACACTTTCCTTAATCATGAACGCTGGTCCGCACTGGTGAGTGTGATGTGTTGGCTTAGTTCATAATATTTTAATAGGGTTGCACTCAAAATAAAGTCAGCAGTAGAGAACAGTAGCAACTGGTGTGGCGAGAAATAGGGAAATCAAGTTCTATGGACGCCAAGCGCATGTCACTGCCACTCTGTATATATAGAGGTACTATATAGAGTACTATGTAGAGGTACTATATAGGTACATATAGAGTTGCTTCGTTTAATTTTTCATTATTGATTTTATGTATTTAAATTTTTTCTCCAACCTGACGATGTATGATTGATACGATTAAATGAATATGAATATACAGAGAAGCATACCACGTATACGCTAATACGTGTGATGAATTAAAACGCACAAGTATTTAAAGTCGAGTCCAGAACTAGGCGAACTAACTTGACAGCCGAAAATGTTGCCAGACATAGGAAAAAAAATAGTGATAGGTTTATGTCGACACAAATATGTAGATACAAATATAACCTCGTGCCTTCTATAAATCTGATTCCATTTATATTTTATCAAGTAATTGTCGGGAAATGGTCCGAACTGTCAACAAACAAAATGGCGGACAGCGTCCATGACGATGTCCAAAATGATGTTCGATGTATTTTTAATTCCAACCAATTTTTATTATTATTATTTTGCTTAGTAAAATTATTAGTTTGATTCCAAAACAATAATAATGATTCTAGTTAATCATCTTTTAAACATCGATATTAACAGTCAAACTGTGACAACATGTACAATGAACTGTCGGTGTCGGCCTGTTTAGCCTAGTTGGTAGTGTCACTGCCTCCGAAGCTAGAGGTCCTGGGTTCGATTCCCGGTAAGGGCATTTGTTTCTGTGGTGAGCAGAGACATTTGTTCCTGAGACTTGGATGTTTTCTATGTATTTATGTATATATCTATTAAATATATCGTCGTCTGGTACCCATAACACAAGCCTTATTGAGCTTACTGTGGGACTAGTTCGATTTGTGTAAAAAAAAAAGTCCCCTAATATTTATTTATTAAAAAAAAAAAAAAAGTTAGTTCGCCTAATTCTGGACTCGACTTTAGCAATGTAGCAATAGCGCAGAAAATGGTTATAGCAAGCTGAAGGAAACAGCCAAACTCAAAAAATCCTTGTAACGTCATAATGACGGGTTACCGCGTAAGAATTCACCGCTAGAGGCGCTAGTGTGGCGTGAGGTCTCCGAAATGTCAAATGTCATTATTATAATGTCGGTGCTTTTTTATATTTTTTATGACATAGGAGGCAAACAAGCAGCGTTCGTGGCCCAGCGGCGCCCGCGTACCGCGTGCTGTAAGCGAGGTTAAGCAATGTCGGGCGAAGTCAGTCCTTGGATGGGTGACCGCTTTGAGTGGTTACTAACTATGCGCTCCCGTGCTTTGGAAGGCACCTTGAACCGTTGATACCGGTTGCTGTCTATGATAGCAGTCGTTAAGCCAAGTTAGAGGCCTCCGGGCGGCTTGAGAACTTCTAACACTCAAGTTGCCCACTCACTTGACAAGCCTAATCCCGATTAGGTCTAGTTTCCCCCTCGGGTTGGAAGGTCAGATGGCAGTCGCTTCCGTAAAAACTAATGCCTACGCCAACTCTTGGGATTAGGTAGCGGACCTCAGGCATCCTGCAGGATGCAACTGTACTGGGAATAACGCTAGGAGGATGATGACGATGATCATCATAGGAGGCAAACAAGCAGACGAATCGCCTGGTAAGCGATTAGCGCCGCCCATGGACACTCGCAACACCAGAGGGGTTGTAAGTGCGTTGCCGGCCTTAAAGATGGGAGTACGCTCTTTTCTTTTTTTTTTCGTTTTGAGACAGTTTTTCATCTTTCAGAAACTTATGTCCTCCTTTTTATCCGAACACAACGACACTGTGCAATGCTGTGGCATGCCGATATCTTTAACCGACTTCAATAGGAAGGAAGGAGGTTCTCAGTTCGTCTGCATGTTTTTTTTTTAGGGTTCCGTACCCAAAGGGTAAAAATGGGACCCTATTACTAAGACTTCGCTGTCCGTCCGTCCGTCCGTCTGTCACCAGGCTGTATCTCAAGAACCGTAATAGCTAGACAGTTGAAATTTTCACAGATTGTGTATTTCTGTTGCCGCTGTAACAAAAAATACTAAAAATATAATAATAATAATAATTAAGGGGGGGCTCCCATACAAAAAACGTGATATTTTAGCCCTTTTTCATGGCTACAGTTGAAATTTGCACAGATAATGCATTTTTATTGTGGCTACAACAAAAAATTACTAAAATCAAAATAATAATAATAATTAAGGAGGGCTCCCATACAACAGAGTAGTTGTTTGCGTTTTTTTTCTAGTACGGAACCCTTCGTGCGCGAGTCCGACTCGCACTTGGCCGGTTTTTTTATGTATGTATGTTCCCCGATAACTCTTGACCACATTGGCCGATTTTGATAATTCTTTTTTTGTTACAAAGTAGATACCCCGTAATTGGTCCAATATAAATTTGGTCAAGGTCTGATAATGGGATCTAGGAGGAATCGAGGGAACTCCTATGCTGATAGGCACGCATATGCTGCTGGTATTTTCTGTGGGTAACCAAGCATTGGCTTTCGGAAACCACAAACTTGGTTAAACGGAACTGGTGATGATGATCACAGTTGTCATATGGAACCCCTCAATGATGTAGGCACTTCACAGATTCCGATGAAATTCCGTTGACGTAGCAAGCAACCAATGCTCGTAAAAATACTTATACACACTTTGAAGTGGAAATTATGATGAGGAACTGAAGGTCAGTATGGGTTCCCTGAGGAATCGACAGAACTCCTCAAATAACATCGACCCATATAAAGTAACTTTGTTGGGATCTGTAGTAACCACCTCATATTCTATCGGAAAGAAGTACAGGTGGTGAAGTGGGAAGGATATGTAAAAAAAACGGCCAAGAGCGTGTCGGGCCACGCTCAGTGTAGGGTTCCGTAGTTTTCCGTCCGTCACATTAAGTTGACATATTAAGTACAGAAACACAAAACCCTAAAAACGGGCCCACAGAGGACGGTGATAACTAAAGAAAGAGTTTGGATTATACGGTTAAATTACAAACTTAGTCCAGAAATTATTTTTGTAATTTTTTCAAAAACTATTCAACCTATCAAGTTCAAAATAATTTTCCTACAAAGTTTTTATAAAGTTCTACTTTTGAGATTTTTTTCATATTTTTAAAACTTATGGTTCAAAAGTTAGAGGGGGGGCATTTTTTTTTTACTTCTGGAGCGATTATTTCCGAAAATATTAACATTATCAAAAAATGATTTTAGTAAACCCCTATTTATATTTAAATACCTATCTAACAATATATCACACGTTAGGGTTAAAATGAAAAAAAAAATCACTCCCCACTTTACGTATAGGGGAGGTACCCTAATAAAATATTTTTTTCCACTTTTTATTTTACCACTTTGTCGGCGTAATTGATATACATATTAGTACCAAATTTCAGCTTTCTAGTGCTAACGGTCACTGAGATTATCCGCGGACGGACGGACAGACGGACGGACAGACATGGCGAAACTATAAGGGTTCCTAGTTGACTACGGAACCCTAAAAACCGGCCAAGTGCGAGTCGAAATCGCGCACGAAGGGTTCCGTACCAGAAAAAAAAAACGCCAACAGCTACTCCGTTCAATGGGAGCCCCCCTTAATTATTATTATTATTTTGATTTGTGTATTTGTTGTTGTAGCCGCAATAAAAATACATAATCTGTGCAAATTTCTACTGTCTTTTTTTTCAAATTTCTATTACGGTTCTTGAGATCTAGCTCGGCGAGTGGTAGCCATGAAAAAGGGCTATAATATCACGTTTTTTGTATGGGAGCCCCCCTTAATTATTATTTTATTTTAGTATTTGTTGTTATAGTGGCAACAGAAATACACAATCTGTGAAAATTGCAACTGTCTAGCTATTACGGTTCTTGAGATACAGCCTGGTGACAGACGGACGGCCGGACGGACAGTGAAGTCTTAGTAATAGGGTCCCGTTTTTACCCTTTGGGTACGGAACCCTAAAAATGTCATGTGTGTGGCATAGCAAAGTACAAAATTGCAGTCGGTTTTTGTTGGTATAAATTATTAAGTTCCGGGTTTAAATTATTGAAAATTACTTAAATGTAAACTTTGTTTTCACGCCCGTAATATCTAATAATAAACTTTGACAGTTGGACCTTACACGACAGTGGCGCCCACTGGTGTGACTAAAAACGGTAGTCCCTCATTAGGTGGAATTTTTGTGAATTAGGGCTTTTTAGCGCATGATTAAGAGTCCGCAGTAAGCTCGGTTCTCCATAGAAACGTAGTTCCGCTCTCATTTTAAAAAGGCAAGCTGGAATCATTTGAAACTTTGTACACACAAGGGGATTCGATATATCTAGGTCGGAAATAAGTTTTTGTTTCTTGAAATTATAATGAAGAAAAAATACAACGATTATTAAGGTTTTCATAGAAGACCTAAAAAATTCAAAAACTCGCTGTATTTTTTTCCATTTCAATTTCTAGCAACAGAAACTAATTTCCGACCTAGATTCATGTTATTTCAGCATGGCGTTTTAAAATGAGAACGTAATTACGTTTGTATGGAGAATCGAGTTCGGTCGAGCTTCGGGACTCTTAACGCCAAGCCACTGTAAGCATGTTATTCGTCCCGCTGAGTCAAGGTGAGGATTACCTGGTGTCGTCCTTGAAGCTTGGCTCCGGGCGGGGTTGAGCTGGTGAGTGCAGGAACCCGTCCAGAGAGCTCACTGGGGAGCACATCAGCAGACCGCCGTCTGGAAGAATACGGTATTTCAAATTCATTTAAACGTGTTTATTTATTTAAACTTCGGAAATACAAAAAAATAAAAAATCAAAATATATTTATTTAGGTAACAAAAGAAGTAATAATCCCAGTCAAGGTTGGAATTTTCTAGTTAGTGAAAAGACACCTGCGGCCGGAAATTCCGCTCCTCCATAACAGTTTAGGTACAATTATTTATACTATTTTTTTACCGACTTCAAAAAAGCAGGAGGTTCTCAATTCGTCGGATTTTTTTTTGTATTTTCACCAATTACTCGGAGACTAGTGGACCGATTACAAAAATTCTTTTTTTGTTTGAATGGGTGTGTTTTCTAGTTGGTCCCATTGTCACCACGTCTGGATCTGATGACGGGATCTTGGAAAAATCGAGGGAACTCCTCAAATTATATACCAAGAGGATGGGGTAAGTAAGGCTACATCGAAGGAACTCAAATTATATAGCAGGAGGACCCCATGGTCTGGCAAAGTTTGGAGTAGGTGATTGTTAAAAATTTACTTGTTTATACTTTATTCATCATCATCATCATCTGAGGCGTTACAGCCGCGGGTGGGCCCTAGCCTGGTCAAGCAAATCTCTCCAGTCCGATCTATATTGTGGCTTTTCTTCTCCAACATGTTACCCCCAAAGTCCTGATGTCCTTTTCGACGCCGTCCAACCATCTGAGCTTGGGCCTGCCTCTAATTCTGCGGCCCTCTGGTCGGCCTTCTAGAAGGCATTTGGGTGCCCTGGCCTTTTTTGCAAAACTTTATTGCACAAAATGTAATTGTACAATAAAGCTTAATGCCAAATGGCATTTTCTACCAGCCAACCATTGGGCTAAATAGAGATTTATGAAAGGTGCAAAGAAAAAAAGTTTGATAATATCTACTAAGAACATGCGAAGACAAAATCAATATAAACACTACAATAGTACATTACTACAGAGGCCGGGACGAAAGGGGTTTCCGGCCGAAGACATATAGACGGCCGAGCTAAGCGAAGCCGGATAGGTCTGAGGCGGGCAACCCTATATTTCCCGCCGAGGTATGTACTTATATAGTGCTTTTCTCAAACATGCATGAAATAAACAACAAAAAAATCATAGTTTTATTTTTAATGGCAGAATGTCATGGTGCCTGTGCCACAAATTTATGTGGGATGGAAATTAAAAAAGAGGACTTTGCCGGCCTAGGCCTGCAAGATTTGTATGAAATTCCATTAACGACCTCTTGTCCTAGCCGCACCTGAAACGTCATACTTCGCAGCCTATTATAAGGAACATAACATCAATATTTCATTGCATGTTTGAGAAAAATCATATACCTGTAATGTATGTTTATATTACATAGATTTTCTCAAACATGCAATGAAATATTGATGTTATGTTCCTTATAATAGGCTGCGAAGTATGACGTTTCAGGCGCGGCTATGACAAGAGGTCGTTAATGGAATTTCATACAAATCTTGCAGGCCTAGGCCGGCAAAGTCCTCTTTTTTAATTCCATTCCACATAAATTTGTGGCACAGGCATCATGACATTCTGCCACTATGCGTATTAAAAATAAAATTTTGTTTTTTTTTGTTGTTTATTTCATTTCATGTTTGAGAAAAGCACTATACATACCTCGGCGGGAAATTTGGGGTTGCCAGCCTTAGACCTATCCGGCCTCGCTTCGCTCGGCCGTATATATGTCTTCGGCCGGCAACCCCTTTCGTCCCGGCCTCTGTAGTAATGTACTATTATACATACAGAGACCACCGGGGACCGGGGGATGGGAAGCATTCCTAGAATGCGGTGGGGATACTGCGATCGCCAACCCGCATGCCAAGCGTGGCGATTATGGCATTTACCCCCTATGAAATTGGGGGAGGCCTATGTCCAGCAGTGGACGTCCTAGGGCTGATATGGTGGTGGTGGTGGATACATACAGAGACGCCGTTTATGCAGATTATTAGTTCAACCAATATTGAATATTTCCTGTCCTCAATACGGTATTTCAATACAGTAACTTATTACGAAACGTCATAATCGCTCGGTTAGGAAGTTTTTAGGGAAATGTGTCAAATGACGTCACAATTATGTATGGTAAAGGTGTGTGCTTTTTTCATGTTGTATTAAAAAAAATTGTATGAATAAGTTGAAATTTGATTTTTTCGGAGTATTTTCATATGATTTGTTTATTACTAATGAAAAAAAACTTTAGTCTTGTGAAATTAACCTCCTTTTTTTTTCCGTGGGGAAATGCTTTTACGCATCCCGCCCGGCTGAGGGAGGCCAAGGCGGGTATGGCGGACTCCCGGAGACCGTCCGGACTACCGTCTAAAACCCCACGGTGTTCGTCGCTCTGCTTTGCGGTGGGGTCACGGGAACTGTTATACATCCGCAACCCCACCAGCAGCTGTCCGCCTGAGCCCATCACCGGAGGATCTTGAGGATCTCCCAGACACCATTAAGGGCGTGTTAGAACACTTCACACGCTCTCCAGCTCGAGGGCCTCCTTCCTGTGGGTAGCAGACGCCCCTGTGACTGCCACCCGAGGACCCTCGTTATGGCGGTAGGCGCCGATTGTGCGCAACACGCCTTCGCCCTATTCTGGCGGCGACGCATTGGGTGAGCTTCAGCACAGGCCTCCCGCTCTCGCTCCGCCGCCTCCTTCTCGGCCATGACGTGCTCACAAAAGTCCAGCACTATTTTCCAGCTGGTTTCGCTGGACAGCATGGCCCGCACTACAGCTGGCAGGGACAAGTCCGGCCCTAATCGGGCGACCACCTCTTGTCGTTCCACGTCCCAGACCGGGCACTCTGCCAGCGTATGCTGAGCGGAGTCTATGCCGGCACCGCACTCGTGGCATTCCGGGGTCGGCTCTCGTTGTACGATCTTGTGCAGGTAGCTGCCGAAACAACCATGCCCCGACAGCACCTGCGTCAGCCTGAATGTTAACACCCCGTAGCGCCTTTCCATCCAGTCTTGAAGGACTGGTTGAATCGCCTCTATGGTACGGAAGCCGGCGCTTGGCCGTTCTAACTGCTGCGCCCATCTTTCTACCGCCTCATGCAGTAACTCTGTTCGCCGCTTATTGATTTCCTGCGGTGCCGGCAGGTCCCCCCTGTTTCGCGCCTCCCCGCGCCACTGATACAGGCAAGCGAGGGCCCTCGCGTCCAGGTCCCAGGGTATGGAACCAGCTAGTACACACACTGCTTCTGCGCTCACCGTATGGTACGCTCTGATCACCCTCACGGCCATTGCTCTCTGCGGTCGGCGCAGCTGAGCAATGTTGTGGTTATTAAGCGCGTCTGCCCATATTGGGGCACCATAGAGCGCCATCGAGCGCACCACGCCCGTATACAGGCGACGACATGAGCCCTTGGGCCCTCCCAGGTTTGGTAGTATACGCCCAAAGGCTGACGCCGCACGCATCAACTTCGGCGCCAGGCGCTCAAAATGCGCTCTGAAATTCCATTTGCTGTCAAGCACGACACCGAGGTATAGCAGTGTAGGCTTGACAGCAATCGGGACTCCGCCCACCACAATATGTGCGCCAGCTGGGGGTGGTCTCCGTGGACCATAGAAATAAATGGCCTCTGATTTAGTTAGGGCCACCTCCAGGCCCAGCCGTTTGATTTTGCTGACGCAATGAGCAACTCCTGCTGTCGCTAGAACGGCTGCGTCGCGGTAGCTGGGTCCCTGGGCTATCACGAGCGTGTCATCGGCGTAACAAGTGACATTGATTGATTTGTGAAATTACCCTAATGACAACATTTCAAATTTTGAAGTAGTATGAAATATTGTCTCATTTCGTTAACTTGTTAACAAGAACCCCAATAATATTTTTTTCATAATTTTATAGCAACTATTTGTCAAGATATAAAAGCCTACTACTCGTACCGTATTACTTAGCCAAGACTGGAATAAGACAGTTTTCAAACTCAAACTCGTTTACATATTATTACACGTCACACAGTACCGGCGGTACGGTCTTAAAAGCCCAAAAGCCTGGCTTGCGTTACTAAAATTAGCAAAAACCAAATATATGTACGACTATTTTTTTTTTCCATTTCAAACTAACTTAAAATCCGGGCGGCGGCGCCTGATCTGTATATTCTATTCATCTTGGGCGGGGTAGTAGTACAAAATTCGACCGTAGCAAGTAAGTGGCGCTACTGCCGCGCGAAACGAGTAGTCTTAACACGATAGAGTTGAGACTCGAGCTAGTCATCTCGCTCGCACGCGCGGGCTTTAATGCTGTTTTTTTTTCTTTGTTATCTATGAAAACTGCTACAAAACGAGAGATACGTATCTATAGCTAGATCTAGCAAATAGTTTGTGACAAGAAGCCCCGCTTTCGACGTGAAGTTATCAACAGATCTTAGTCAAATGCGAATTTCGCGCGTGCGCGTTCATGACTGGATGGATTGTGATACTAACTTCATTGATTACAATCATGTACATTACTTGAAACTGAACAATTTGTTTGAGCGGATAGTGTTTTGTATTAAAAAGTTTATTAAAGTGGAAAGTGACGATGGATGAAGTCGTTCCGTGTGACGATTTAAAATGTGCAAAAAATCAGTACGTTTTTTACAGCATATGTATTGTTTTACAGGCTTATCCATGATAGTTATTATGTTCAACATCAAAGTGACATAAATTGCTACCTGTCGCCGATCATTAATCGTCAGTCAACATCCCTATTCATAATTTGCTCGCCCCCCTCTCTCTGCCCACCCCTTAGGCTCTTGGCTGGAGCGTCGCCACTTACTTTTGTTGTCCAGTGCGGGCGGCGAGTGGTAACTCATGGGCATCATCCCAGTTTGCATTGCCGGCTGGCACTGCAGGCTCTCCGGGCTGTTCGCTGTGGGCAGACAAACATAAATATAAATAAACTAGCTTCCACCCGCGACTCCGTCCGCATCACAATCCATCCTGTCATGAACGCGCACGCGCGAAATTCGCATTTGACTTTTTTTTTATTTAATCGTATGGCATTTACTTACGAACCGTGAGATCTTCGAGAAGACAAGTACGGTTGCCAGTTTTTGTTGCACTTTTAGCACCACCCAGGGGTCACGTGTAAGGTAACGGTGGGTACTCCCTACGGATGTGGTGCAACTTCGACCCTCCTTTGTCAAGTGAGTGGGCAACTTGACTGTTAGAAGTTCTCAAGCCGCCCGAAGGCCTCTAACTTGGCTTAACGACTGGGATCAACGGCTTAACGTGCCTTCCAAAGCACGAGAGCGCTCAGTTAGTAACCACTCCTCCAATTCGCAATTCTAAAACTGTGAGAATTTTTAAGCAACGTTATAAAAAGTATTTACTTTCACAACAGCTCTCGGTATAACTGCTCCATGTCTTGGTGGTCGTTTAGTAAGCCCATGTATAGCATCTCTCCTATCTTATTTTGTTATGCGCATTAAAATCTATATATTTGTATATACATTAATAATATTATTTAAGTTATTAATATTATTTTTATTAATATGCGTGCCCTATGCCTCGTACTCACACCTTACCCTTTATTCTCCTTGACTCCTTATTATCATTGTTCTCTTTATCTTTACATTTATTACGAATCTTAAGTATGTGGTTCCTTGTCTGTCACTCTTCGCTGTTCAGATCTATTCTCACAGCCCTGGACCCACGGAAGACCAGCGCTATGGCATTTTACTAATAAATGTCAAAGCATTATGCTGAGTGGTGTCCATTTGCGGCCACTGTAGCAGCACCACTGCTTTTTGTAATGGTTCACTTATTTTAAGTAGGTTAAATATTTTAAGTTAAGCTAGTTATTTTGCTGTCGTTTCTACTAACATTTTAATTGTAATGTGCTGTTCTTTTGTGGTTCGCAATAAATTGGTTTCTATTCTATTCTATTCTATTGACTCAAAGCGGTCACCCATCCAAGAACTGACCTGCACCCACATTGCTTAACCTCGCATACCGCACGTGGTAGACGAGTGCCGAGCGCATTTGACTAACATCTGTTGATAACTTCACGTCGAAAGCCGGGCTTCTAGTCACAAACTATTTGCTATATCTAGCTATAGATACGTATCTCTCGTTTTGTAGCAGTTTTCATAGATAAGAGAAAAAAGATATCAGCATTAAAGCCCGCTTGCAAGCCCGCGCGTGCGAGCGAGATGACTAGCCCGTGTCTTAACTCTATCGTATAAAGACCGCACGTTTAGCGCGGCAGTAGCGCCACTCACTTGCTACGGTCGAATTTTGTACTACTACCGCGCCCAAGATGAATAGAATATACAGATCAGGCGCCGCCGCGCGGATTTTAAGTTAGTTAGAAATGAAAAAAAAAAATTGTCGTACATATATTTGGTTTTTGCTAATTTTATTAACGCAAGTCAGGCTTTTGGGCTTTTAAGACCGTACCGCCACTGCTATCAATATGAGACAAAGAATGACTAAACCACTACAATGGTTAAAATTCATGTATGTTACTCCGGACGACATGTTTCGAACTCTTCCGGAGTTCTTCCTCAGGATGAGTGCATCCGCGGCGATGGTGCACTGTACACACTGCACTGTGTACTGGTATAATTTTACCCATATCAAACTGAGAGACAGAGAAGCAAGAATTTAAGCTTACTGTGAGGCGGCATGAGCGCAGCGTGCGGCGGTGACTGTTGCTCTTCCTCCGCCCCGTCTACCACCATGTCGTTTAACTGAAAAAAAAAAAAAAAATTAGTGAAATTTAAAAGTTTATGCGGCCCTATAGTTAAGGAACTTTGATACTAGATGGCGTTGTAATTGATAACAGTTAACACGAGATGGCGCTTATATTAGATCGCTCACTCAAGGCCGCTGCCTGCTTGTCAGCTAGGATAGGTTTAGAGAACCAGCGATAAAACTCCTAGTATCTCGATTCCACTTACACCTCAAATTGTTTGAAGCCGTCCAACCAATCTCAATAGAGCGCAAACTCTTAGAGTATTCCAGTGTTTAAACACGCGTGGCCTTTTTGGAGGTTTCACCTGAGTTTTTCCCCAGGCTACTCTTTCACCGCGAACTCCTATCTCTTTAATGGCCCCGGCCTATAAACTCAGTCATGTCTAAAAAGGCGCCTCACTGATAGTCCATCTGTCTGTGCGTTCACCTGTTCTGATTGTCTGACTGACTGCGACTGGAAGAGCGCCTCACTGATAGTCTCGCTGCCTGTTGAGCTGTCTGTCTGTATGCTCACCTGTCTGTCAACGCGGCGCGGCCAGGCGCGGCGCGGCGGCGACAGCACGGCGCCAGTGGGCGAGGGTGCCTCCTGTTTGAACACCGCCAGCGACGGCAGCGACAACAGCGCCTCACTAATTAATGGAAAAACTTCATAAGTATATATGCCATCAGGCCAACTCTGCAACAGTGGGTTAGAACGACATATAATAATAGCTACGAATACTTAAATACACAAAATACATCCAAGACTCAAAAACAAATATTCATGTTCATCACACAAATATATGCCCCGATAGGGATCAGAATCCCGAACCGTCAGCTTCGCAGGCGTGATCACCTCGAACTACGCTAAAACGGTCGTCAAAGTGCAAAAATCACACAATTCACCATGAAAAGCCTTACGCCTTCGCCTTGAGTACTGTTTCGTGTTCTGGTACTGTCCATAGTACCTATACTCAATAGTAAGAAAGGAACGTTTTTTCATCTATCAATCTATAATAAGTTTATAGTTTGTAGGTTTACTTGTTTGTAATGTGATTGAGAAGATTATTTATTTATTTATTATTCCAAATTAACACTAACAGACAAGCTACACGTATTAATTATTCTGGCAAATTAAAATAAGTACATAGAGAACAGCTTGCCGCACAGATCGTGACCCATCAATGGTCCTGCCGGAAGACCAGCGCTGACTCCTGAGTCAGCACCATGCTGAGGCGGGACCATTTCATGGTAAACTTTGAAAATTGTAAAACTTTTTTAACATTTTGTCTGTTTGCCATGAATAAAGCTTTTCTATTTCTATTTCTATTTCTATTTAGCTTACAGCGAATAGTGAAGAGTATATATGTACAATCAAAGGTAATACTTACTTCATAGACAGTTCGCCGGGCAAATCCAAGTCGAGGTCGTTGACCTGCCAGCCTGGTGACAGGTGCGAGGAGGATGAACTGGTCCCGCTCCCACCCATGTCTCCGACCGCCGCTAGAACGAGATAGATTTTATTTATTGTCGGCCTCTTTAGCCTAGTTGGTAGTGACACTGCCTCCGAAGCTAGAGATTACCGACGTTTCGACACGGGTTGCACCGGTCATGGTCGCGGCAGACACATCATTTTAAGAATCTGATCTATTCTCACTAATGTAAAAACCAGTAAGTTCGAGTGAGAAGATAATTGATATCTGACAGGTTTTCACATGTCAGTGGCTCCGCTTTCATAACTGCAAATTGTACTGAACTGACGTAGTGGTGTGAAGTTAATATGGAATGTGCCTTCAAATGGAGACATTTCGTTAACAGCTGAAAATGTTCGTACTATCAGTCGCATGCTAACTCATTTTGGTGCACCATAAGGATTTAACGAGACAACTATATGAAAAAATCATCTGGCTTAATACTGCGAGTCTGCTTTTCTCTGATGTCTGTGGCTAAATGTATAACGCTGTGATGTAAACAACATACCTAACATAAAGCTTAACTACTAAAACTCTCACAAAATGGCGCTGCCACCACAAATATCAAATAGTTTGAGGTTGGATTTCAAAATTGATTTGTTATGGTATCAATTCGGTACTACAAATATAAGAAACATGGAAACTTTAAAAATCACAATTTGCTTTGAGGATCTTATTGATTTCAAATATTTAAATATATTGGATTATTATTCCTGCAGCTCTTAAAAATGGCTTAATTTTGTGTCTGTACAGACAATATATCGATTATTACAAGCCATCTGATTAGAGTTTGATAGTTTTTTATAAGACTTATCTTATCTTATCTTATCTTAATTATATGAGGGCCCTTGCGGATGCACTTTGACCCAATGGGATCTTTTGTGCAATTGCCCCCTCCTTTATAGTTACTCCAAGCTGCTCTCCAACATTTCCACAAACCGGATGATGGAGCTCAGCGGGAGTACTCTGAATTCCTTTGGTTCTGGATAGCCATTACCAAAGTCATTCATTCTTTGTCTGGCAAGGGCGTGACATTCACACAATAAGTGTTCCATTGTCTCGTCATCCTCGCCACACATTCTACAGTCTATGTTGTCTGATAGTCGTCCCATCTTGGTCAAGAGATCCTTGACCCCGAAGTGACCTGTAAACACCCCAGTTATAATTCTAAGTTGCTTTCTGCTGAATTTCCAAAGCTTCTTGGTCCAGCTTGGGTCCACTCCTTCGATGAAGAGCTTTGAGTGCCTTAAACCCGCCTCAATCCTCCACTCCTGTTGGTGTTTGGCTTTGGCGTAATCCTTTAAGGCCGATGTTATGGTTCTCTGCGAGAGTCCCACAAACGGTTCTGGACCTACAAAATGGCCTGTAGATCCCATTCTTGCCAGTTCATCTGCTTTTTCGTTGCCGATGAACCCCTCGTGCCCTGGTATCCATACTAGTTGCACTTTGTTATGCCTACCAAGCTTATTCAAAGCTTGTACGCCATTGTAAACTAGTCTAGAGTCCACTCTCGGCGCTGTAAGCGCCTTGAGGGCTGCTTGACTGTCACTGAGTATATAGATAGTCTCTCCTTTGGTTCGTCTGTCTATATTCTCCTGTGCACAGGCAACTATGGCATATGTCTCCGCCTGGAAAACAGTCGCGAATTGCCCCATGCTTACACTACTTTTATAGTCTTTTGCATAGATGCCTGCTCCCGTACCATACATACATACATCCCATTTTTGATCCATCCGTGTACCAGATATTGTCTTCACCACCAGTATCTAGTGATTCCAGACCTTCAGCCCACTCTGCCCTCGAGGGAACTTTTATATTGAAGTTCCTGTGGAACACAAACTTGGGTTGCATTTTGTCGCACCCCATGTTTGTTATTCTGTCTAAGAAACTGTCCGTTTCCATGTTTGTGTGTTTCGTCTTCGGCTTGCTATCGCTCCACAGCCCAAGAAGCCTCAGTCTGTAGAGGGATTTGCGCGCTTCCGACTTAATCACTATATGAAGCGGCGGTAGGTCCAGTAGTACTTCTAGCGCCGCCGTTGGCGTGGTTCGAAACGCCCCTGTTATAGCCATGCATACTGTTCGTTGCACCTTTATTAGGTCATTTCTGCATGTGCTCTTTAAAGTCCTTGGCCACCATACCAGGCTTCCGTACAGTAGAATGGGCCTCACCATGATGGTGTAAATCCATTTCAGTACCTTTGGGTTCAAACCCCATGTTTTGCCATATGCCGATCTACACATCCCAAACACTCTCAGTGCCTTCATTATGGTGAGATCAGTATGCTTTTTCCAATTTAGTTCTTTATCCAGTGTGATGCCTAGATATTTCACGTCATTGGACAGTTCTAGCACCCTCCCGTACAGTTTTAACGACTGTATGCCTCGAAGGGTCCTTTTCCTAGTAAATGGTATTACTACAGTTTTGCCTGGATTGATGGACAATTGGTGACAGTTGCACCATTTCTCCACCTTCTTCAGTGCTTCATTCATGATTCCTGATACTGTGCTTGGAAATTTTCCATTAACTAGTATCACTAAATCATCCGCATATCCTACCGTGCGAATAGGACCACTATTGAGTTCTTCCAGGAGTGAGTTCACCACCAGACTCCATAGAGTCGGCGACAGAACCCCACCCTGGGGTTTTATAAGACTAGCATAAGACGTGTTTGAACAGCCATAATGTCATTCAACATCAAAGATACTTGTACGAGGGTGAATCAAAAAGTTCTTAGAACTGCATGTTGATAAAACCTTTTTAAATGTAGTTTGTTTTTGTTTGTTTTTTAGCTGTCATTATGACATAATATGGCGGCAAATTGTATTTGCTTACGCGTACCAATTGCACATAATTAGTTAATTTGTGAAGCAAATCGCTCAAAATCTGTCATTATGGACAAAAATGAGTTACGTGCCGTGATTATCTCTGTCTGAAAAAAAAAATGTCCACTAAGGAAATTCATTTGGATATTCAGCAGACTATAGATACTAATGCTATACCATATTCCACGGTTGCTTACTGGGTTACCGAATTTAAGAGAGGTAGGCCCAACTGTGAAGATGACCCTTGCTCTGGCCGGCCTTCCACCTCGGTCACTGATGACAATGTGGCGAGAATTTAAAAATTGGTATTGGAAGACAGAAGAATTCGCATCAAACAGTTAGCAGAGATCCTACACATCTCTTTTGGCAGCGTGCAATCAATATTGACGGACGTTTTGGTTTTCCGCGAATGTTAAATGAGGTAAACAAAGAACAGCGTGTGGAGGTTTCGAAGCGGAATCTGGAAATCATCGAACGTGACCCGGATGCATTTTATCGCCGATTTGTGACCATGGACGAAACATGGCTCCACCATTTTGATCCCGAAACAAAAAAACAAAGCATGACCTGGAAACGACCATCTTCGCCACCTTTAAAAAAAAATCGAGTTTTTCCGACGGCGGGCAAAGTTATGGCCTCTGTATTCTGGGATGCGGAAGGAATCCTATTCATTGACTACCTGCCGAAAGGAAAAACCATTACAGGTCCCTATTATAAAGAATTGATCCCGAAATTGCGGCAGGCGATCATAGAAAAACGCCGGGGAAAGTGGTCTGCGGGCGTACTGTTTCACCACGACAACGCCCCAGCTCATCGCTCCGAATTGGCACTCACTTGAAGTAAGAAAACATTATTTTTTTGTTTTTTGATTTACCCTCGTATATATACGGACTTAGTGCCAAAAATGTGCGAACGTGGCCTTAATACAAGGACGTAAAGGCGTACATATTGTTTATTACAGGTTTATGATTTAGGGGATTTAGGGGGTTTATGATTTTGTCTGTAGCCAGGGACAGTTTCCAGATCAGATGCTCCACATAATGCTCCATCGTGGCGGTGCTAATGTTTTACACCAGTAAGAACCAGTAATCTCATTAAGAGCACAAGATGTCTGCCCATTATCAGTAAACTTCGACCTCAATCCAATCCGGGAGTATCGAACTAGTTATAACTACTTATAGTTCTGTTTGTATCTATACTCCGAACATATTAAGATGATTAATTACCTACATACTGATAAAAGAAAGTGGGTTCTACGGAAGTTATTTTAGAGCATGTTTTGGTTTGTGTCAATGCTTTTAATTGTAGTGAGTGAAGACGCTTTTGACATGTTTATTTGGTATTATCAAGTTTGCAATACGTTAATTGGGAAACAAGTGTGGCTGATATTATCAATTTCGTAACGTGTAAAAATATAAGCTTTGGCGGGAAATTTATTAAATTAAAGGGGGAATAGTAAAGAGAAGTAGATCGCATATTCATCACCCTTGCCTTCAAGCAAGTTGGGGTGGAAGGCACCTGCAATTTGTTCTTCATTTTCCCACCCTTGGTTTGTAATGTCATTAAATAATTTCCATGAGCTATACAATCGAAACTTAGAAACTTGCGTAACGTAATGTTGTTTCCTACGTAACAAATGCCACTTTAGTTTCAGTTAGGATCATTTTCACCTATACAAATATTATAAATGCGAAAGTAACTCTGTCTATCCGTGTACTTTTGACGCTTAAACCGCTGAATCAATTAGAAGAAATGAAAAATATGGCGGTCAAGTCGCGCTAGATGGCGTTACTAGTTTAAAAAACTAACACTGTCGACATATCCTTTCGAGCGTACGCGTCCCACTGCCCTTCTCTATTTCGTCTTTATCTTAACTTTTAAATTGTCGTTCCGAAGTTCAGCCCATCACTTCAGTCACATCGTGTCATATAAAGTGTCAACATGATTTTAGGTGCAGCTTGGGAATTATTAATATTGATTGACCCTTTCAGTCTCACATCACGAAAAACATATAAAAGTAAAAGTAATTTATTCTTCAAATTAGGCATAATCTCATGCACCTATGAACGTCAATATCGTCAATATGCTCATACTATCAATGGTGGTATCTTTTAAAGTAAACGTTACCGTAAGCATTGTAAGTGACGCTCGCGAACGCGTGCGCACCGAACTCTGCCAGCCGACGACCCTCGCGCGCCTCCCGCGCAGCAAACTGAAGAACAGCAGCTGCGGACACCCGCTCTGTCGCCACTGTGTCTTCCACCATATTGAATAGGTTCTCCGTCGTGCAAAATTTAAGTCTCGGTAGTCACAACAGATGGGGTTGACACTGCGTTGTCTGTGTGAACCACTAGTCTATATTCGCGAGTCTTGGTCCTTTGTACTTGAATCTTGCACTATAAAAGGTGCTGTAGTTGTGAGTCCTGCTGTGAGTTCACTGTTTAGTTCTCGTAGTGAACGATAGATGGAAGGGATTGTATTGTCTGAGAACACTACCACTTTTTTTGTAACAACGATGTTTTGACTGAAGGAAATAGACAAAACACATTCGGCTATAGTCATCAACAAAAATTAGGTAATATCTTGCATTTCCCAGGGACTTATTTTCCATTGGCCCACACAAATCACTGTGCACCAATTCCAGGACTTCCTTACTTCTGCTTGCACTCAGAGGAAATGGCAGCCTCATTTGCTTTCCCTCGCAGCATACTGTACAACTGGATTTATCTAAACTACCACTTTTATCTGGAAATGATACCCCTTCCACCGCTCCATTTTTCATCTTGGTGAGATCAGTTGAGTTTATATGGCCTAATCGTCTGTGCCATGTTCGACTCGTAGTTGTCACTGCCGCCGCTATAAGTTGTTGAGACTTCACAATGTTTAATCTGTACACTGCATTTTCTAATGTTGCTTCACCAATGCAAACATTTTCGGAGTTGTAAATGAAACATCCTTGCTGGTTGAATGCTACTCTATTTCCGCTAGCAATAATTCTGCTCACCGACAATAAGTTTGTGGTGAGGTTAGGAATGCACAAAACATTGTTTACAACTACCTCATACTGTTTATTTCCAACTGAAGTAGTAATCTGTAGGTCTCCAGAACAAACAACATCCGCGGTTTGTTGATTTGCCATAATTATCTGTTTAGTTTTTGGTTCGTAATGTTTCACATTTGTCAACATGTTTTTGTCAGATACTAAATGAGTACTAGAGCCTGAATCGATATAAAAATCGTCTTGACTAAATGTATTATTAAAAAAATACTGCACTGAATGCATTCATTTTCGTTCGTCGGGACACTGATTTTTAAAATGCCCAACTTGCTTGCATTTATAACACCGAAATATTTTTGACGATTTGACATTCCCACTGACAGATGGCTGGTGTTGCGTTTCGTTACTACCACCACGATTCCTTGGGAAAGTTTTATTGCTACCGCCATTTTGTCTCTGCGAGTTTTTGGCAATGAATGCACTATCAGATTTTACTTCGAAATCTGTACTCATGTCTAATAACTTAGTTTTTATAGCATCTGCACTCAAACTCATTCCCGAATGCTCAATAGCCATAATCATCGGGCTAAACTTCTCCGGTAGGCCCGCCAACAGCAAAGAACCGATCCATTCATCGCTTATCTCGAACCCAGTACCTTTTAATTTCTGTGCGGTTTCCACTAACTGTGTCACGTAAGCCGTCATTGACTCGCACGTTTCTAGGCGGATAGAGATTAGATTTTTTAATAGGCTAATCTTGCGCGTGTATCCGGAGTCATCGAACAAGGACTTCAGCTTATTCCAAGTATTCCGTACTGTAGATTCTCCTTTAATGTGAACATAGAGTGATGGGTCCACGGTCAAAATCATCTTCGCTCTGGCTTTCCTGTCGCTTGCTTCATCTAGTACGTTTGTACTAGACAAGTCGACGCCTTCCAGGATGAGAAAGTTTTCGACAGCAAACGCCCAGTCGTCATAATTCTCGCGACCTTTTAACTTAGGCACGTTTACTGCATAATTTGCTGACATTTCTTTAACTTTGCACTACTAAAACACCGAAAAACTAAAAATTTACGAGCTGGGCTACATAACCTAATAAAACTTCAACTTTGTTCGGAGCAGAAATGACGTTTTATTTTAAATGTTAGACACGTTCAACAAATACTGTGTACGAGGCTTGCACTGAAAGTGGCGGGAATCGAATACTTATTAATTTATTTTTAACATGTATTATACCTTTTTATAATCTCTGAAGTTTCCTTATCTCAACACACTGGCCACTTAGAAAAAAAAAAGTATGGTTCGGTTTCAATTGTTTATTGAAGTCGTCGAGTCACTGCTTAAAATGGAATTGTGCCGTGAAAATTTCAGAGCTATGATTTATTATGACTTTGAAAGTGGACTAACACAAAAACAATGTGAAGAGCGGATGGTTGCTGCTTTTAATATTGAAGCTCCTTCAAAGACTACAATATACAGGTGGTATTCAGAATTTCAACGTGGCCGTGTATCCCTCACCGACGAAGTGCGTGAAGGTCGACCAAAATCGGCAGTCACGCAAGAAAACGTCGATGTTGTGCGTCGTCTGATAAATGAAGACCGACATGTGACATATCGGGAAATTCAAGAGCACCTGGGTATTGGAATGAGTCAAATACAAATTATTTTAAAAGAAGAATTAGGCGTGAAAAAGTTATTTTCCCGTTGGATACCTCACCTATTGTCTGACGAGCAGAAAATAGTCCGTGTCAATTGGTGCCGCAAAACTTTGAAAAGATTTAACAAGGGACGCTCAAATGCTGTTTTAGCATAGTATCAGGTGACGAGTCGTGGATATACGCTTATGAGCCTGAAACTAAAAACCAATCCCGAGTATGGGTCTTCGAAGACGAGCTCAAACCCACAAAAGTTGTTCGTTCTCGCAGTACGGCTAAGAAGATGGTGGCTACGTTTATCTCTAAATCTGGTCACGTAGCTACTGTGGCTCTTGAGGATCGTAGAACAGTCAATGCTGATTGGTACACCACTATTTGTTTGCCGAACGTCTTTGCTGAACTCCGAAAAACAAACCCTAGTCGTCGCATCATCCTTCACCACGACAACGCCAGCCCACACACCGCTCGGACAACAACTGAGTACCTGGACGGTGAAAAAGTCGAAATATTGGACCACCCTCCATATAGCCCTGACTTAAGTCCCAACGACTTTTTTACATTCCCCAGAATCAAGGACAAACTGCGTGGTCAGCGGTTTCAGACGCCAGAAGAAGCAGTGGAGGCCTATAAAATAGCCATTTTGTCGACCCCTACTTCAGAGTTCAAAAAGTGCTTTATGGACTGGTTTGAACGCATGCATAAGTGCATGAAATACAAAGGAGAATATTTTGAAAAACAATAAAAATAAATAAACTCACTTATACTGCATATTTTCTTCTATTCCCGAAACTTTCAGTTTTACCCTCGTAGAGGGCGCTAGCGGCCACAGACTAACTATAATTTTGTTACATTATTTTAACAAAAATTACGTGGCCTAATCAGTAAAACTGCCATAAAAAAATATCCTTTCAATGATGCATGAGAAAAAACGTTCGTAAGTTTTTTCTCGATTCCAGCACACGAACATGCAATTTTCGAGAATGACAGGAGGCTTGTACGAAACAGTGGGGCATAGGTATATAGGCTGACATACATACATACATACATACATACTGTAGCGATGCTACTTAGATTTTATAGCATGATTATAGGCATAGTTGAGCTTAAGGTTAAGGCATGTTCTGTAACATAGATTTTGCAACGTGCGAAATAACATTGTCTGCACATAGTAGTATATGTAGGAACTGATTACTGACCTTATAAATTATTAGTCTAACGCCTTTTCAACAACCAGCAAAGCATACAATTGCCGCTGGAGCCCTAGAAATTCCATGCACTTTCGACAAACTTCACTGGCTGATTTAGACACTTTGCCAACACTAAAACAAAGGTTGTGGCACATCAAAATGTTCGTCGTGACACGGCCCATTCATTTATATTAGTAATTACGCTCATTAACGAGAATTGGAAGAAATCCACTAGTTAATAAATAAAAGGGTATTTATGACACATTCCAGTCGGTAGATTAAAAACAAATGTCAAATGACAGTTCCGATTCGCGCAAGCGACACAATTTGATTTCGTTTACGTCGCAGTTTAAAAAGTCGTAATATTAAAACACGAATAGCTGAAAAAGTTCATTATTTGAAGAAGTTTATATTTAAAGTAATTTAAAAACTAATCGAATGTGCGTCGATTTGCGACACTGAAATACGGTAGCAGCGTTTACGCGTGAGCGTGTTTCGGAACGACGCCTTGTACTTTTTTCTTTTTTTTAGACACTGATCGACGAGACTGACAGATCGATACGAGCATTATTAGAGGACAGACGCGGTGAATTGGCGTTCGCGCCGCACGCGCGCGACGCGCGCGCATTTAAAAACGTTGTAGCTTGTCCGCCATGGTTGCCAAATAAGCATTCTTTTAGAATTGTTCCTATTAAGCTGTGTCAGTGAGGTGAACAGTGTGGACGATGTGCAAGGTGTTTGTGCGCGCCGCCGTAATGGCGCAGTGATCATGCGCATTAGCCGCCGTAGGTTACAAGCTTAAGGGCTCGTGGGCTTGTGACTCGTCCACGCGCTTGCTTTGGAGGCGCCCCGGCGACCGCGCGCCTTCGGAGCGACCTGCGTGGGCCAGCAGGCCGAGGCGCTTCACACGAGCTCCCCCAATCTCGGGTACCGAAGAACCCGTGAGTTCGCCTCCGGCTCCGGGCGCGGTTCGGTGCAGTTGCGACGGGGCAGCACCGTTGCATCGCCGCCTGGCCGCAATTGCGTCGGCCGTGGCATCAAGGTCCCACAATAAAGGACAGCACAGGGACGCGACGCTTCCCGCCATTTTTCCTGCCTCATGTCAGTTCGTTCGGCGAACTGACAAGCGATGACACCACCACCGGCTCCGGCGTATTGATGGACTGATGTGAGTGACGTGCGATCTGGTCGCGACGGACTTCCTGCGTAAGTGACTTTCTTTATACGTCTTGGCCAAGATTATTTCGCGCTGCGTTTCTCGTGTTCATCGATTAATATCGGGAGCTCCCACGTTCGTATACGTTGTGGTTGACTATTTGTAGTCCTGTCATAAGTAGTCGTTTATAGAGCCTCTGCGCGGGCTAATAAGATGCAAAGTAGAGACATTATAAGTATTGCATGTTAATTTTTTTTTCTTTTTAATTCATTCCTTACAAATACACCAACCCAAGGCGAAACCACCAAGAGGACCCTTGACTTGAACTAATGGTTCAACGACTTGGTCCGGCTGAAATCCAAGCAACTTTCTTTAATACTTTGTAACGACATTACACCAACATTACACATTTTATTCGTTACAATACATACTAATACTCACTCACTACTACTACTATTATTTTCACTTGTTTAAATATTAAGGATCATACACAAGTATCAAGACTAATTAGTGCCCTATCTTCAGTGTTATCATATACCGATTTACAGATAATAAATTAAAATTGCTGGTGCAGACTTATGCTAGTCAGACTCTATAAATTTTGAACTGCGAACTTCGGGGTGTCGGCTCCGCCGAAAAGCTGTTAAAAGTATGTTTTTTTAAACCCAGAGTCAATGTTAATGAGTATTTTGAATGCTTCCAAGTATTTGGTGATCTTGACTGCTAGTACTGCTACGTACTATATGACGCTGACTGTACGAGCCGGGGTTCAACCCACGACCTTCACATTGAAAGTCGCTTGCTTTGCGACTTCGCTACTCCACAGTAGCGGAGCCGTAAGACTGGGCTAGTAGTCTAACACCCAATTACTGCCTAGTTGGTCAGGTATGCCTATTTCCTGTGGCTTCGCAGTTAGTTCTATAGTCCCTAGTTCGGTGAGCTCCGAAGCAAAAAGTGGTGGGCGGTACCTAAGATGGGAGAGGCGGAGAGCGAGTCCGGTCGAAGTAGCCGAGCTTGTATAATTGTGTACCGACACTGCTTCTGTATATAGTGAAGTAAGTAGTCTTGGCTGAGTCCCTGAAGGATTTAAGTACGATGCTCAATGACCTCAGTAAAGCCTCCGAGCGAGTTGGTGTAAGGATGAACTGAACATGGACAAGACGAAGATCATGTTGAATGCCGATGTCGCACCAACTCCCATTACAATCGAACACTTGACACTCGAAGTTGTAGACGATTATATATACCTAGGACAGACTGTCCAGTTAGGTAAGTCCAACTTCGAGAAAAAGGTTAGTCGTCGACTCGGCTGCGTTCGGGAAGCTACGGCACATCTTTCCATCCAATATTCCGTAGTGTCCCAAGACGAAAGTCCACCAGTCCAGTGATGACATATGGCACTGAAACGTGGTCGCTTACTATGGGCCTCATAAGAAGGCTCAGAGTCATCACAAGATCAATGCTAGGAGTATCTCTGCGCGATCGCATCAGAAATGAGGCCATCCGCAGTAGAACCAAAGTGACCGACATAGCTTAACTTAAGTGGCAGTAGGCGGGGCACATTGCACGTAGAACCGATGGCCGTTGGGGCGAAAAGGTTCTTGAGTGGCGACTACGTACTGCAAGGCAGTCGCAGGAGTCCACTGGATGCGGGTGGCGCAGGATTGGTCGTTGTGGCACTCTTTGGGGGAGGCCTATGTCCAGAAGTGGACGTCTTTCGGCTCATATGATGTTGATGACTGCTCGTGTAGTTTCAAACAGATGGGAATTGAACTTGATGAATGTTAGTAAACAGTTACCAAGTTGCTAGCAACAAAAACACAACAAATGTCGCACGAAAAAACGCCAATTTTGGAGCAATATCTGATCTAAAATATTAAATTGTATTCGCAAGACATACATACTTTTGACGATTCTCACTAGTCCTGTTCCTAATTGCTTCAACTAATTTGAACATCACGCACCCGACGCATGCGTACAAACAGCACACCAACTTAGAACATATCACGTTGGCATAAGGTTCAGAATAATTCTCTACAGTCTAAGTCGCGTCTGCGCCAAACTCTTTGACAATCTTTGCTGATTGGCGGAGCTGTATCAACAATAGTCAGCGTAAAACGAAGCGTGCAGATGTTGTGACGTCAGCAAACGTGGAAACTCACATTAAAAGATTAATAACTCTATTTCAATGCAGTTAAGGTTCAAAAACGTACTGAAACACTATGTGTTTTGATTATTACCGTAATTCATAGTAGTAACGTCCAGAGTGGTATAATAAAGGTGTATTGGTCGTTTTGTTTTTAAGTGCTATATCGTCTTGGATAAAAGGTTGTGATAGTATTTTTATAACACTGTTTACGATATTTCTATATCAAGTAGGAGGGCTTGTTTTTTTTTTTTATACAACGACGGTGGCTAACATGGTTACGGCCTGCCCAATGGTAAGCAGAAACCGCAGCCAATGGACGCCTGCAACTCCAGGGGTGTCACATGCGTGTTGCCGACTCTTTAAAAATCACTACTTATCTATAGGCATGTGACAGTAGAATTTAAGGTCAAAATTACGTTTTTATTTTATTAACGTTCACCGTTAAAATCGTTTTCACGACAAATATACTATCAGATGCAAGAGTGAGTGTGATAGCAATAGACATTAAACTAACTAGGGTAACAGCACCAGTGTTGAACACTTTGAGCTGACAAGCACCAGTAATAGAGACTTCATATCTAATTAAATGACCATACGGTTTTAAAATGATTATTGCATGAAAATGAATAACTCTTAGTTTCTTTTTTAGAGTTAATTTACCCATTAGTGGTGTTACCCTAATAAGAAACAGGCAATGTTTTTTCTAAAGAATCCTCGTGTTCTTTAGCATATCTTATGTAAAACGTCAAAAATGTTAGTATTGAAACTATATTAAAACATTTCTGACGTGAATGATGTGTGCGAAAAATTTGGACTAGTAGTATTTGTGAAACAAGTGGCAAACAGCTTTGTCACAAATAAGTGACAAATAAACTAAAACTTTGCATACAGTTTCAAAACTACACAGTAAGTTTTACCAACTTACGATCAACGTTAAATATGGCGACACGGTGTGAAGTGTACTACTCCCAATAGCCAACGGAATTTTCAAAAATAGACTTATTGGTAATGTGCAGTTGGTAAACTCTATCTTACTTCCCCCATACTGACTCCAAACATTTCATATTACAAATTACAATTACCAACCGCAAATAAAATTGATTGAGAACCCTTAGGAGCAAAATGCACAAAACGCAAAATGTACACTACACGCAAAATGTAACTAATAGCAAAATGTACAATTCGCACAATGTACCCCAAGCATATTGTGAAATACGCGGAACGTCCACGAAGCAAAAAGTACATTCGCAAAATGCACATATCGGAAAATGTACACTACTCGTAAAATGCACATTACGCGAAACGTGCAGTACGCAATTAGCCGCACACGCAAAATGTACAAAAACTGAAAAGCCTGCTATTCAAGTGTGGCGTTTTCTATTGATGTACTTAGTTTAGGAAAAAGGATCCAATCCACGAGACATCACAATTGAAATGTGTGACTTTTGCTTTTGATAGAAGGTTTCAAACCCAAATATTACCTATACATGTGTGGGTTGGATCCTTTTCCCTGAATTATGGCACTTGTGCGTAACCTAGTCTGATGTGTATAGATCACCAACTAGTAAGCAGTTCGTTCCCTTAATTAAAACATTTTGTCTTAGAATGCTTTTATTTACTGAGCTAGGGGCTACAACTTCATTGAATTCCTTAAATATGTAAACTAAATAATACAAGTTCTCCTTTACTTACATTAAACAAATATCAACTTGCAGTTATAAATTAATTAAGTTGCTTTAACTACCTCTTGCTTAAACAAATAAACAATACCACACAATACCAACTTATATTAGACTGCTAGCCTAATATAAATCATTTTTGTCAGAAATGCGTTGACGGTTATTTCGTTACGTTCAAGCTTCAGTAACGTTGATTTGTATTTTCTGTCAAAGACAGTGTCACGGCGTTTACGGTTTCTTGTTGGTGATTTAAAAAGACTCCTTGTAATTTTGCGTTCAGCAAACTTCGCCTCCTGTCGCGATTTTTGAAAAAAGCCGAACAAACTAATTTTCCTTGGGATTTTAGTTTGCAGTCTGCGATGCCACCCTTCCACGGCGTTCGTGGTGCGATGACGTTGATTCGCACAGCTTAATGCACTCGGATGGAATTTAGGATACCATGTTCTTTCGAAATAGTTTTGAAAGGCGATTACAGCTGGTGTAATTGTAGTAGACTCTAAAATTTGAAACCATCCTTCCGGAATGCGATTTACCGGCAGTAATGGTAAAATTGAGCATTTTTGGATTGCCATTCTTTCCGAACTTGTTGAATTTACTTTCAGTTTTTTTGCTTTCTTATGAATTGCTGCGTTGAAATGGTGGAAACATCCACTAAAAAATGCTTGTGGATAGACTGCTCGAAACGCATTTATTTGTGCGATTTCCCAGTCGCATTTGAAGTTTTTTATCTCGACCCCCAATTGTTCTTTCAATATACGAAACAATCGCATGTAGCTGTCCTGGTTTTTATTGGTCATAAGGGCATAAGCCACGGGAACAATATTTGTACAACGCTCATCTGAATCTATATCTAAATGGATGGAATATAATTGGTAATACGGCTTAGGAACGCATTTGAAAGTGGCATCACCAAAATAGGTGCCAGATTCTTGGGACACCATAAACACCCGGGATATTTCCGTAGCACAGACTATTATTTCATTTCGTCCATTATCATCATTCACCACAAATCTCTCGGATAATGATTCCGGTATAATTACATCATTTGGGTGTCGAAATACCAATTTCTCCGTGTTTAAGTATTTTTTGATTGCTCTGTAAATACCGTCCCTTTTGGAAGCAAAGGTTGGTGCAGTAGCTGGATGCAGATTAGAAAAATTGTCCTCAAATATTTGATGAACAGAACCCAAACGTTCACATGCTTCTTTCTTGACTTTGTTCATTATGATAAATATTTCATTAGCATCCTCATCAGGATCACAAACATGTGCCGATTGCCGTAAAACTTTATAACTTGAATCGGTTGATAACGACGCAGTACACATACCTCTGTTTACGCACTGCCACAGAATAGTATCATTCACGTTTTCACGCTTATTTCTTCTGTTGTAGCGATAGCCATTAAGAAGTAGTGTTGGGTTACCTTTTTGGTTCTTTTGTATAACAGGAATATTATTCATTATGCTGAACAATGCTGAAATCGCAGTAGAATTACGGTGACAGCGTCAACGGAATTTAATCTTGACATTGGCATTGTAATATTCACAAGTGCCAGTATTAATTCATATACTTAGACAAGGAACGAGTCCTTAATAAGAATGAGTCATTATTTGGATTTAACTAATGGAAAATATTTCACGCAATCCTCGCTTTTTGTACATTTTGCGTGTGCGGCTAATTGCGTACTGCACGTTTCGCGTAATGTGCATTTTGCGAGTAGTGTACATTTTCCGATATGTGCATTTTGCGAATGTACTTTTTGCTTCGTGGACGTTCCGCGTATTTCACAATATGCTTGGGGTACATTGTGCGAATTGTACATTTTGCTATTAGTTACATTTTGCGTGTAGTGTACATTTTGCGTTTTGTGCATTTTGCTCCTAAGGGATTGAGAACCCTCAGTTTTACAATACTCGTAGAATCTTTTCTAACTTTGCATGCATCATATTTTATGGTACACCGCTTATGATTAGTTGATTACAGGCGGCTACGTGTAACCCACCTTTAGGCGCACACATACGATTTTCATGCGATAATGCGAATGAAAAGCACGTCGCAAATGGGTCGCGTCAAGGAAATTCAAAATAGCTGTCTGAAAGTGATTGCCGGTAGATTTAATTGTCCCTATTTTGTGTGGATTATTTTGTTTGGAACTAGCCAAAATGGCAAAACGGAACCCTTATGGATTCGTCATGTCTGTCCGCCGTATGTCACAGCCGATTTACTCGGAGACTGTGAGCACCACAATTGTGAAATTTGGTAGAAAGGTGTATGCTATGAACCGCTATAGAAATATTATCTAAAAATACGAAAAAAAATTAAACTTCTTCAAAAATGACATAGAGGTTTCTAAAAAACTTTTGCATTGAAGTCAACCGTTGGTGAGATATTAGCTGTCAAAGTCGTAAAATGTGCCCCCCCCCCCCCCCCCTCTGATTTCCAAACTTTCCTATGAGGATACGACCTTTTTTGATTAAATGTATTGTATAGTGGTAAATGTAGATTAGGAGGTGTCGGTACGGAACCCTTCTTTGTGCGTGGTCCGACACGCACTTGGCCCGTTTGTCTGTAACATTAGTTATTAGTTCTATTTTTATAACTAAACATGGACCTTCAGTCTGAAATAAATATTATTGAATTTTAATTTGAAAAACGCTGAACCGCGCAGTTCCGTGTGTTATGCGCCATACAAAGATCATGCATCCCGTCTGGCTGTTGCCAATTAATGTATCCTTACACGTGAACGCTTCGAGAACCTTCCAGGCTTAAGTTACAGCCATTAGGTAATTGCAGTTTGTAGTGCAATTCGCAGGTCCGGTTGATAACTTCCTTAAGACTGCGCAGTACGTTCGGTTCTCCATACAAACGTATTTATGCTCTCATTTTAAAACGCCAGGCTAGAATAACATGAAACTTTGTATACACAATGGGATCTGGCATATCTAGGTCGGACCATAGTTTCTGTTGCTTGAAATTATAATGGAGAAAAAATACAGCGATTATTAAGGTTTTCATACAAGCCGTAAAAAACTCAAAAAGCCGCTGTATTTTTTTTCTTTTACATTTTCTAGCAACAGAAACTATGGTCCGACCTAGATATGCCGGATCCCATTGTGTATACAAATGTTCATGTCATTCTAGCATGGCGTTTTAAAATGAGAGGGTAAATACGTTTGTATGGAGAACCGAGCCAGACCGAGCGTACTGCGCCCTCTTAACTACATCCTGCCACGTTGTGCTATTAGCCAGGGCACACTCCGACACAAAGCTGGTATAGTCGCTGGTACAGTGGGCCCACGAAAATGATGAGCACTTTAGTACTTTGTCAAACGAAACCAGAACAAGGCAGTTTCGCGCGTGATAATGAGGTTCTCAATCAATTTTGATTGAGAACCCTAAAGCTAAAGCGGGAGTTCTGCTATTTTTGTTTCTTTTTTTATTAAAAATGGGATAGCTCTTGGCCAGCATCTAGCCGGAATCATAATAAATAATAATAATAATAAATATTAGGGGACAATTATTTACACACATCGAACTAGTCCCACAGTAAGCTCAATAAGGCTTGTGTTATGGGTAATAGACGACGATATATTTAATAGATATATACTTAAATACATGGAAAATATCCAAGTCTCAGGAACTTATGTCTCTGCTCACCACAGAAACAAATGCCCTTACCGGGATTCGAACCCGGGACCTCTAGCTTCGGAGGCAGTGACACTACCAACTAGGCTAAACAAACATCTTTATTGGAATAGCAAAGGAATGTGGTTCTGGAGACTAAACTAGATATTGTTAGTATTCGAAGCCATTCGTATTATCTTAAAACAAAGCCTTTGTAAAATACAATGGCATTGTTCACCTATTTTAGTCGAAAACACAAATCCAACTACTATATTTCCGTTGAATGTATGAGCTCAGTTTAAAATTTAAGTACAATTCGCAGGTCCAATTGATAACTGAACAACATCCTGCCATGTTCTAAGGACCAGTACAATCGGTCCAGAATCTTGATACACTTTGCATTTTCAACCGACTTCAAAAAAGGAGCCTCCTCCTCTCAATTAGTTAAAATATATTTTTTTTATATATGTTCACCGATTATTCGGAGACTAGTCGACCGATTTCAATAATTCTTTTTTTGTTTGAAAGGGTATGTTTTCTAGTTGCTCCTATTGTCACCAAGTCTGGATCTGATTACGGGATCTTGGAAAAATCGAGGGAACTCCTCAAATTCACCAGTTTAAATTCCGCAAATGCCAGCAGGAACGGCCGAGTGTGAGTATGGAAAAGTATGGAGTCAGTGTTTTTTTTGTTAAAAATTTACTTGTAGACACAAAGCTATGAGTTATAGTTGTCAGTATTTGTAGCCATTCACTTCATCTTAAAACAAAGCCCTTGTAAAATACAATGGAATTGATCACCAATTTTGTTCGATATCCCCAGCACAACTGTTATATTTCGAATATTGCTCGACTTGTTTCAGACCGGTTCGCGGTCGCGAAATCGGTCTGAAACATGCCGAGCGATATTCGACCTTTAAGACGTGAGTGACCCGTTTCATTATATATTTTAATATGTCAATAAAGTTATTTCAAATTACCTTCCCTATGAACGTCCAGGAATTTAACATTCACCTTTTTTGAAATCCAACCTAACCTAAACACAAATTATCGATATATATCGAATAACCAATAAATATAGTACAGTCAACAGCAAATGTAGATCATCATTTTAGTACTTTGCCGCACTAACATAACAATACTGCGACGGAATGCGTCAAAGTAGTAAAAGTGACAAGGTACTAAAATGATCATCTACTTTTGCTGTTGACTATACCCTCCCATACTACTCCTACTTGAGTCAGTGGCGGTACGGTACTTATCTGTTAACACTTTATAATTCAAATGAAAGCAAATATATCTAAAAAGATGCCATGTTGCATACCATTTAACTACTTACACAATATCTCCTAAATTATTTTCATAATGCGTCATGCTAAGTAAACATTACCTCATCTTCAACATGCTTACCTAGTAACATAAAAAAAAAAACCAAAATACTCACCCATTATTTTCTTCGGCGGCACCTTCCTCTGCTCCCTCTCCTCCCCCTCCTCCCTGCGCATCATCTTCCCCCCATCCAACTGCTGCCACTTCCTCTTCCTCCCCTCCCGCTCTTCCAGATACATTTATTTACATTATTTACATCTCCTCCTCCTGTCCGACCAATCTCACAGAACTTTCACAAGTGAAAGGATCCGTTTTGCGTGTGTCATGCATAATATATTCTGAATAGTCCTTTTCAACATCATATAATGCCATCACTGGGCCATCACTACACTAAAAGTCACTTGATGATGATGAGATGATGATGAAGGTGACGTAACTGGAACAGTTTTAGAATAGAACGAAGAAGGAGTTGTACAACTTCTTGATTCCGGTGGTCTCCCTTTGGCGGTGGCTCTGTAGGAGTTCGTTCTCAATTTTCAAGAGCATATTGGTATTAGAGCGACAGAGGTGGTATTGTATGTGCGGCTCGAGGGGTGTAAACTTGGTAGTGAAGCGGTTCCCGGTCAGATAGGTTGGCTGGCAGCTGTAGGGGGCCATGGGGCGTCGTGTTGCGGCTTTTTGGGGCACCTTGGCGGTACTACGGCTCCTGGAAAGAATGGGGAACGTTAATTGGTTGAAAATGTAGAACGCGCTCAAGTTTGAGATCTCAAGTAGAAATATATTCATACATATACAGCCAGAAGCACCCTACACACACGGTGGACTGATGACCTGGTAAGGGTCGCGGGTGTCCGCTGGATGCGGGTGGCGCAGGACCGGTCATTGTGGAAGTCTTTGGGGGAGGCATATGTCCAGCAGTGGACGTCTTTTGGCTGACATGATGATGATGATGACAGCAAGAAAAAAAGCTAGACGGAGCGCTACGAACGAATAACCTGGTAAAGCCAGTTTTATCTCGTGTAGTCTCCGACATCATTGCGAAACGTACTGAAGAGTTCTATATATGTGAGCGTGTGCTTCCTTATTTTGTATGGTTTAAAACCGGTTTCACTAGGTTGTTCGTAATGCTTAATTTCGTTTATTTTACTCATCACTTATTTATTTAGTTTATTTCTAATAATAAACAACAAAACAGAAATGTATAAGTGGCCCCTATTTTCTTTTGAGTAGTATTTAAAAAATATAGAGACACAAGAAAGACAACCATGACATTCTTGGAGAGCAACGTCTACAAGAATTTATAGAATTGAGAATCTGAAAACATTGGCAAAACATGGGCACCAACCAGCACCAACTTAAGAGATTTACATACACACTAACTTAATGTTTTATACATGTTTCTTGTGTATAATAAGGCTTTGAGATAAGTGAGTAAATACGTACAAAAACAATTGAGATCATTTACAAAAGGTCGAAACACTGATTTTACCGATTTATTTATGTTAAAAATTCACTGGCAGAAGCTAGATATGACAAGCCGAAGATATGTTAAAATGGCATGTATGGTGTCTTTTATGTCCAGCAGGCCAATGATGGTGATGGTGATAAATAAACACTATTTTTTGACAGGATTTTTTCCACCATGTCATTCATAAAAGAAGGAAGCAGTAAGTAAGTACTTTCCGAGTACGGGAGATTAAAACGGTTTTTGAACGCCACAAGAACCCGTTAATACATCGAAAGATAGATTATGTAAATATTCTTACAGTTTTAATGAAACACAAGTGTCTCCTGGCTCCTGTCGATATGGCAATAGATATGTAAGTGAGCTAGCCGGTCATCTGACACCTCTGTATCATCAGACATTAGAACAGCTTTTTTAACAGAAGCGACGAACAATAATAAGTCAGAGGCGGATTAACATCACATAGTACTAAGCCACACGTAAGTTATTCAAATTTTGCCGCCTCTACTGATCTCTAAAATATGTCACTAATTCATGTTAGAAATAAAATAAAACTTAAAACTAATATCTGTCGCCCTAGACTGGCTGGAGTTTCTAATCAATGAGTATATTTCTACGTGGTGCTTATGAAATAGATAATTTAATTACACCAGTAATTTAATGAGTAGCTACGTGACAGACATCTACGGGTTAAAGGTAGAATTATAATACTAGTAGCCAACCTATTATAACGAATTCTTATTCAGATTTCCCTTCAAGGGAGGATTCAAATTTACTATCGTGTTACTATCAAATATCCACATTAATTATATGAAAATGTACACTCCTTTGTCTTATTACCACAGCGTGAAAGATACGGGAAAGAATGAGTTGCGTGACTTGCGATCTGGCTGCCCTAATATCAAAGCCATGAATTTGTTGTAGAGTATTATTAAACGACTTGTATAAGTATATTTTATATCCAGACCGGATCCTGTGCCTGTTAAATTGTACCTGGATTGTAAAGTTAAAAGACATAAGTGAGGCCCCTCTTGTATTTAGTTGTGACATGTTCTTATAAACATTACATATTTAACATATATAACACATTTACAACCCAAAGCCTATTCGATTCGAACAGTCCAGAACTACGTGCAAGAGGGGCCTTACTTAAGTTACTCACCTATAATCAAATTCAATTCAAATATATTTATTAGCTACGATTACGAATACAGTTTTTCACTGGATGTTACGTACATAATTATTTGCCTTTTGTATTCAGCCCATCTACAGGCGTGCAAATATTATATACATTGTAATCTTACCCAACAATGGTGTGAAATAAAAAAATCAGAAATTATTATTTACAGATGATAACCTATACGAGTAAGCTATTCGTAGGCAGAACTGATTCCCAACCATTACATCTTGCGACGACTCTGCAGAAATTCTTGTTCCTTGTGAAATTAAATTTATTTAATAACAATCCATATTAGCGATGACATAGAATTAAGTGTAGGGTCGCTAGGCCGGTTAGCGACCACTTAGCCGAGTTGCGCACTTTAGATGAGTCAAAAAATGTGAAATCTACACTCGTCATAGTACCTATTAAGTACTGAAGTGCATCTGCCTTAATTAGTGATGAGTTGTTGACGTTTAGCTGTCATTTTTTGCCATAGACAAGATAGGGTTGCTGACGTTTGCGTTTGAAAAAGGGGTCCGTTACACGGTGATTATTATTGGTGATCCTGGTGTGTCAGTATTACCAGCAATATTCTGTATTGAAGCTGTATTGATTGGGGCATTTACACAGCAAATATTATCACGCGTCAATATAGTTCATATACTCTGTAATAGTGAAGAATTCCTTGTAACTATGCCAACATTCAGAAAAATATTTTTTTTGTCGCAATGTTGGTCCACATGTAATCTTCACTCTCCAATAAATGAAAAAACAGAGGTAATATAAATTAATCTATTAGGCTACAGCTTTATTAATCCAACACAAGCTCTTTTAGTTAAAAATCGATCGCTAAATGAGTGGCAATGGCGGAAATACACAAGATTTGGCAAAATATGGCTGCTAATATCATGATATTATCACGATGCGTTTGTATGACAATATTATTGAAGACCCGCCCCTTTTGTATCGCGGATTTCAAAATATCCGGATAATCCGATACTGCGATACACGTCAATATTCACGTGATACGGATCGTGATGTGAGTGGATCGCGTGATAATAATCACCGTGTAACAGACCCCAAAGACCTATCGAGTAGACCTATAGAATAGCAGTATTTTGGAAATTCCATATAATTATCGACTTTGCGAGGTCTACAGCTCACGGAGCCACTAGTTTTTAGTATAAGTAATCCATCCACAAACAGTGTCAGTAGCATAAAAACTGAAAATATGACTCTTTCCTAGTATTTTTTAATTATACCACGATTCATGACAGTAGAAATTGTAGCAAAGAAACTAAAAATATATACTCGTCTACTTTTTTGCCTAATCTGGGCCCCTACCGCGAAGTGCAAACGAAATTTTCCCTCACTGTCACACTTGCACGTTCGTACGTAAGTGCGACAAAGAGGGAAACCTTCGAAAGCCGTTCGCGGTAGGCACTCTGGCTACGAATCCTGTCGGTAGCAGTGAAACTGAAAATGAACGCTATTTTTTTATCAGGGGGCCTATGATGCTAGCCATTGTATCACTTATCGTTGTCGATAAGACATTCGTCACTTTCTGACAAGTATGTCAGTGCAAGAGTGACGGATGTCTCATAGGCCCCCCCTATGATGCTAGCCATTTTATCACTTATCGTTGTCGATAAGACATTCGTCACGTTCTGACAAGTATGTGAGTGCAAGAGTGACGGATGTCTTACCGACAACGATAAGTGATAAAATGGTTAGCATCATAGGCCCCCTGGTCTCCAACCGTGTCAGCGGTAGGGAAACTTCTTTTAAATATTTTTATGTATAAACACGAGTAAATAGAAAATAAAAGGAGCCTAACTCATCGAAAGCTTTATTACTATATTAAATGTACTGTTACTATTTTATACTCAGACCAGCCTAGCTAGCATGGTCGCTTATATGTCGGACTTACATAAGTGCGAGAGGGACGAATGCTATATGTCCGACATATATGCGATCATACTAGCCCCACTGAGCGCAAATCGCCACAGTTCTTACCCTCTCTAAAAATCTATTTAATATTGGCCAGCAATACACACATTACATTTAAATGGTCTGTTCATTACATCCATATATGACGATCCAGCAAAAATTGTACACTTTAGATGGAACCATCTGTGACAAAAATCGCACCCAACATTTTTATCTTCGTCGTCTTCAGCGTCACTAATTAAAATATCATCACATTCGGTACAAATTACTTTTTCTTTATTGTTTTTCTTATTTTTCCTTCTTCGAGTCCTAGATTTTGGCATCTGGGCACCTACCACCAGCTCTTAATTCCAGGCAGTTTACGGCGTAAACTGAACTGCCTGGAATTAAGGCGACCACGAGCTTCTTAAATCCATTCAATTTCCAGTTTTTTCACGGTCACGTGACTTTATCCAGCCAGCTTGAACTGGCTGGAAATAACGCTACCATGACGTCTAAATGCATATCTGTCAGTTGCGCGGAGTGCGCAGTATAGTATGGTAACATGGTCGAACTTAGCAATTCAGAAAAAGCTGGTATTGAGTAACTTTTATTGAATTGTTTTGTGATACTTCAACATATTTTTAAAGTTAGGCTTCGAATTTACAACTGTATATGGCACTATAATTCGGTTTCTGCCTAATAATGTTATTTTTAACAAAAAAAAACTCACAACACCAATTTTTTAGGGTTCCGTAGTCAACTATGGGAACCCTTTTAGTTTCACTATGTCCGTTTATCTGTCTGTCCGTCTGACTCTCCGAGGCTTTGCTCTGTGACTGTTAGTGCTAGAAAGCTGAAATTTGGCATGGATATATAAAGCAATAAATCTGACAAAGTGTAAAAAAAAAACAAAAAAATGGGGTACCTCCCCTACGCGTAAAGTGGGGATGATTTTTATTTTTTGCTTCTACCCCATGGTGTGGGGTGTTGTTGGATAGGTCTTTCCAAATGAATAGAGTTCTTCATCAAACAATTTTAGAAAAAGTGAACATTTTCGGAAATAAACACTCGAAAAGAAAAAAAAATGTGTCCCCCACACTAACGTTTGAACCATTGGGTCAAAAAAATATGAAAAATAATCATTAAAGTAAAGCTTCTTAAAAACTTCCAATGAAAACTATAGCGGACATGTTCAGTTAAGCTGTTTTTGAGTTATCGTAAAAAGTCTCCCTTCTTAGTAAAAGACGTATGAACCGCTGCGAAGGTATTCCCTTTGGCTTGTTATTGATTTTTTAAAATTAAGTTCATTGGGCAACTACGGCACCCTACACTGAGCATGGCCCGACCAAAAAATTCGTAATTGTGACCTAATTTCGATTTTTTAAGAGCTTTATGATATGTTTGTATGTAAAGCCGCTTCAAAGTTGGATGACTACGACGGTGGCAAACAAGCATACGGTCTGCCTGATGGGAAGCAAACACTTTAGGTAGCCATGGACGCTTGATTTGACAATTCATCGTATTGATAGCCAGAGACGAATGTAGGTCTCTCACTCTTAACACAATGCGTTCTCGGGACAACTCCACATACCTACGGATTCGCTTCAAATTATTAATAACATTTTAGGTGGAGGTATTATTTACGTACAAACCGTTTCGAGTTTTCATCAGGTGTAAGGCTTAGGTCACTGGAAGATTTTTTTATACTACGACGGTGGCTAACAAGCTTACGGCATGCCTTATGGTAAGCAGACACCGTAGCCCATAGACGCTTGCGAGTACAGAAGAAGTACAAGCGCGCTACCGACCCTTAGTGATTTGAGGATTCATTGTGTTGACAGATAGAGACAAATACTGTCGCTCACTCTCAAGACAACGCATCCTCGGTATTAGCTCTGAGGATGAGAAGGGATGAACTACTTAGTCCAATATCTTAGTCAATGCAAATAATGTCTTTAGTAATGATTTCGACAAATAAAATTAAAAAATATTGGCGTTTCTGTAAACAGTTCATTTATTTATGCAAAAAACGGTGTGCTCACTTGACAGTTGTGGCGGCAGAAATAAGTTATACCACCAAAAACATTCCGTTTAAAAAATAGTTCAAGGCTCGAAACTCTTTCACCGTAAAAAGTTGTGAGATTTTACGTAGAGCTAAGTCAGGCATATTTTTTATCTGTTTGCTAAATAAGATTTTGTGACCTGGGAATCACACAACATTACTTGCATTGATTATTTTTTGCATCGTTACCTAAAACGATGTACCTATTAGGTATTGTGTGATTACCAAGTGACAAAAATTTAATTAGCAAGTAAATAATGATTTATATCATTAGGTACTTGGCTCCATGTAACATCTCACAACTTTAACAGCTATAGCCAATACAAAATTACAGGAGGTTGAAAATAGCCTGAGTAGCTTCGAGAAAAGGATATACTGTCTTAATAAGATTATTGTGTAATCTTAGTTAATTCTACTGCCTTTTTTGTTTAGGGGGGGGGGGGGATGCATTACGCATACCACCCGGGCGCAGGGGGAGACCCGAGTGGTTATGTGGGATTCTCGTGTAGGCTTATGAAACCCACGGTGTACCTACCAAAATGCCAGATGTTTTGGCGTGCCTTCCTCCTCGACCTCCATATTGTATAGTAGCGGACCCCCCTAAGTCCGTTACATGGAGGTTATGGGTGCCGAAAAACTTCCAGCACCCGGTGGTGAAGCAGGTCACTGGTTCCGCCACGAACCACTCCTCGAAGGATAGGGAAAGCGGAGCCCCGTAATACCGGCATTCCTCTTCCTCTACGGTCCCACCAACGCCGTTGCTGCGGAACGGCCCCGCCAAGTTCGCAGGGGGTAGGGAGAGTGGCGCACCGTTATACCAACACGCCTCTCCCCCTGCGATCCGGCCTCGGCCGCAGAAGATAGGAAGAACAGCGCACCGTGATACCGGCACTCCTCTTCTTCTGCGGCCCCACCTCAACGCATCCCTCTGCGGGCTAGGTAAGGGCTGGGAGCGCCCTCCTCGGGCCAGCCGGCATCGGCAGCCCAAACAGGCCGGCAATGGGTGTCCTTAGCTTCACCGTAGATGACCCAGTTACTAAGTACTTCAATTTACCAGCAAACTTCTTAATTATTTGGCCAATTTTCATTTATGTTGTAAATCTACCGTGGGGTGAAGTTGTTTTTATTAAGTATTTTAAAGTTTTTATTTAACACCGTTTCGCGTGTGAAATCGTAAATAAATGATAGGAAGAAATTATAGTAACATAATGAAATCATGAGAAAACACATATTTAAACAGAGTAGTAGGCAAGAATACAAGAATTCAAGAATACCAATAAATGTAATAGGAGTAAGAAATCATAGAAAAATACGATAACAGTAATTATACAAATAGTAGGAAAAAATTAAATGAAATCTGAAGTTAGAGGAAATCACACTAAAATATTATTGCTGTCATATGGTCATATCATATCATATGAAGTCCTCCCTCAACGGTACATTATGTCTGCTTCCTAATAAATGTGTGGTGATAGTTCATCATATTATATCGTGAGCATCATCATTATTTTATCTGGATTCATCTAAATTATTGATGAACAGTTTTCTCAGTGTAGGCTGTTTTAACTTTATGTTACCTAAGTACAATGGTTACAATGATTCTAAAATAGGACAGAATTTTAAATACGGATTTATTAATTACATATTCTTATTTTTTATTTACTTATTCATTCATAAATCACGTATTTTTATTGTAAAATATGAATTTATTAGGTAGTGAACCATTCGAGTCGATAGTCTATCAGTGTACACAATTCAGGAACATCGTCTAGGGTATACCATGCATCAGATGCTAGTTTAGTTTTAAGCCTATTTACTAAACACCCCCCCATGCTCGGTGCACTTTTGGTCTCTAACCGCAGCTTGTCCCTTTATTATTATTTGCTACACTTGTTCTCTTGTCTTATTATGTAGTGCCAACGAGTGGCGACATTTTTTTGAGACGTGTAGTGGGCGGGTGCAGCTCGCCGCGTTGCTTGCCTAGCCACCACGATAGCTTATACCGTCACGTTATTATGGCTCATATGTACTAAAATGTTACATAAAACGTGACGGTATAAGGAATCGTGCTAGCCAGGCGGGTGTTACAGTTGTGTGAGTCACCACATTATTCAAGGTTAAATCTCACGTACCTACTTAGCTACTTCTAGGATATACAAGCTCGGGAGGGTGAGAATTTTGGTTTTCTTGAACAATACGGTATTTCACTGATAGTGAAATCAGCAACTTTTTACTAATCGTCTAAAACGCTCGTTTATTAGATGTTTATAGGGAGATATGCCTAATGACGTCATAATTCAGTGTCAAACTGCGTACTTTTTTCACGCTTATCATCATCATCATCATCCTAGCGTTATTCCCAGTATAGTTGCATCCTGGAGGATGCCTGGGGTCAGCTACCTAATCCCAAGAATTGGCGTAGACACTAGTTTTTACGGAAGCGACTGCCATCTGACCTTCCAACCCAAGGGGGAAACTAGACCTTACCTATTGGGATTAGGCTTGTCGAGTGGGCAACTTGACTGTTAGAAGTTCTCAAGCCGCCCTAAGGCCTCTAACTTGGCTTAGCGACTGCTATCATAGACAGCAGCCGAGATCAACGGCTTAACGTGCCTTCCAAAGCACGGGAGCGCTCAGTAACACTCAAAGCGGTCAGCCAACGAAGGACCCGACATATTCATATTAATTTAATCATGCCATCAAGTACATATAAAAGTTACATGATACCCTGATGGGGCGCAGCAGCATTGATTAAGAGTCCACATTATAAAACGCCTCACTGAAATAACGTAAAACTTTGTATACACTATGGGAGCCGCCATATGTAGGTCGGAAATTAGTTTCTGTTGCTAAAAATTGCAATAGAAAAAAATACAGCGGGTTTTTGAGTTTTTTACGTCTTGTATGAATACCTTAATAATCGCTGTATTTTTTCTCCATTTTAATTTCATGCAACAAAAACTAATTAATTTCCGACCTACATATACCGGATCCCATTGTGTATTCAAAGTTTCATGTTATTCTAGCATGGCGTTTTAAAATGAGAGCGTAACTACGTTTGTATGGAGAACCGAGCTTACTGCGGACTCTTAACCTCCCATACCGCACATGGTACGCGGGCGCCGCTGGGCCACGAACGCTTTTTCACGTTTATGTATTTAAAAAACTTTAAAATTGCATAAATAAGCTGTTTCCAATATTTTTTTCCAAGTGTTTTCGTATGATTGCTTTATTGGTAAGTGGTGGTTGAAATCTTATAAGTAAGGGAAAAAAAATGTGTAGTGATATACTCTATTCACGATCGGCAACGAATGGCTCGCTTTTGACGCCTAAATGGTCTGTCACGATTTGCTGCACTTGCCCATAAGTCTATGCCATCGTATGTTCAGAGACAGTGAAAGTACCTAAAATGAGCTTTTCTATATACACTAGGCCGTAACCTACCAAGTGCAAAACACGCGGAAGCCAAGTCGATATGGGGACTCCACGTTAATCTAGAGTCTATGATAAGACCTAAGTATTTCACTTCGTCTACCTAAGAAACGAGTTGACCGCTGCAGGATATATTAAGGTTGTGTTATTTTCAATATTTAATATCATACCGCCGTTAGCTGTGAACTAAGATGCAACATCCTTCGTTACCTTATAGAGTTTAATTCTATAAGGTCCGGCTGGTTGTAAGCGTGCGGAGACGATAACATGTATACAATATCCCATCAAAAACATAAATGTGAAAATGGGAGCCAAGTTCAATATTAAGAATATGCGATGCTTGGTTGTCGTCTTCACCGACAAAATAATTCAGATCTAAATGGGTGCCACGTTCCGTAGATTCTCTGAGATAGTGCAAAGTCCGGCACTACATTGTTTACAGTAAAACTAATTTACTGCGGCTTAACTTTCTGCGATCGCCAATCCGCACACCAAGCATGGCGATTACGGCATTTACCCCCTATGAAATTTAATGGAGGCCAGCAGTGGACGTCCGTCGGTTGGAATGGTGGAAATCAGTATCCACATACTGAAGGCCAACTGAACGCGTGACAAGAAACTCCCGAGGGAGTTATGGTTTTATTATGACCCATAACTCCCGCTGTTTTTTTTTGTGATGTTTTCTTGCAAATGTAATGAAAAACAACATGTAAATGCAAATGCAAATCTGGGGGTAGTGTTAAAATGTTAGTAAAATAAAAGAAAACCCGGAATTAAATTTAAAACCCTGGGGTAGACATTTTTAAGAAAGCAATCATAACCGAGATCGATGAAAATGACGAATATACGAAAAAAATAACGTGCGTCCATAGCCTACGATATTATTTCATCATCAAATAGACAGGGTGTTTGTTTGCCACCACTGTGAATCGCTGAATTCATTGTAATTTAACTCTTAAATAAGAAGCGTCTATAGGCTACGACACTATATCATCATCATATAGGATGTGTGCTTGTTTGTCACCACTGTAGATTACTTGAGCGCATTAGAATTAAAATTATAGACGATAAGCGTCCATAGGCTATAGCAATAGATCATTAACATCATCATCAAATAGGCTTTGTACTTGTTTGCCACCACTGTAGATACATAACTTGAACACATTAGAATTACACTCATAAACGATAAGCGTCCATAGGCTATAGCAATAGATCATGAATATCATCATCATCATCAAATGGGCTGTGTGATTGTTAACCACCGCTGTAGATCGCTTGAATGTATGAGAATTAAACTTATAAATGATAAGCGTCCATAGGCTACAGCAGTAGATCAGAAATATCATCATCAATTAGGCCGTGTGCTTGTTTGCCGCCATTAAGGATCACTTGAATTTTAATTAAATGTAAATAAGAAAAAAATAAAAAAGTTCATAAATTTCAGCAATAGATCATCATCAGGTAGACCATGTGCTTATTTGCCACCATCAGGCAACGCCAGTAATACATCAGAATTAAATTCAGAAACACTAAGCATCCATAGGCTAAGGCAACATCAAATAAACAGTGTGCTTGTTTGCCACCGTCATAGATATCGAAATTTATAAAAATTCATGATAATGAAGCATCCATAGGCTACGACGTGAGAAAACCATTGATCGTTTCATACACTTGCATCGCTTCATTAGCATCATAATTACAATCAGAAAATAATTAATATATTACAAGTTATTTTAGGCATGTGGCATTTAAAGGGTTCATGAACATGAGAGGGTTAAGCGAACCATAAAAACGATCCTATTCTCCATTATCAATTTAGATGACTGTACCTAGCAGGATATTTTATACATCAGTGAAGAGTAAAGGTTCCGAAGCAGTGGAGGAATTTTTAGGTTAACTTAGTTGAACATAAGTTTAAAGAATATTATTACAAATTATTTTAGACATGTAGCACTCATAGGGTTAACATGAGAATAAAAGGTTTAAGTGTATCCAAGAAAACAATACTCTTCTTCATTGCGAACTGACTGTACTTAGTGAAAAATATCACGGAAGTTTACTAAACGGGGAAGTTTTATCAAGAAATTGCATTTCCAAACATACATGCATGCATAAATGTGTGTCCACATTCCAAGTGTCTATAGACAGATCACATACAAATTGATTTCGGGAGAACTTTTAACAAAAGTAGGCATTTCATAAATTTAATACTGTTCCGAATGTTCTGAACACTGATAATGGCATATAGTGGCCTAACTTCATCATCATCATCATCATCATCATATCAGTCGATAGATGTCCACCGCTAGACATGGACCTTCCCTAGGGAATGCCACAATGACTCCTACAGTCTTTACTAGATCATCTGTCCACCGTAGCTCAATCTTATGTTAAGAAAAATAATTACTTGTTAAGTGCTCATAAATTTCAAGAACTACAAAACAAAATTTTACAGTAAAGGATGACACTGAATTCCTAACATTATAATATTAGTAGATTTAGCCATCATCAAAATCATTCTCATAGTGTTATTCTAGTATGGTTGCATCTTGGGTTCCGCTGCCTGATTCCAAGAGGTTGGCGTGGGCACTGGTTTTTGCTGATGTGATTGCTATCTGATTTCATTAGAACGTTTAGTCTCTAATATAAATAAATAATTAGTTACCTTGAAAGAATAGAAGCAGATACTGGAGAACTGGAAAGTGTAGGACTCGACAAGTCAACAGTCCGGACTCTGAAAATAGAAAATTAGCCAAATGTAACTAAAATCAGGAGATTTGTGTCCTATCTAACGATTTAGGGTTGTTTTCTTTAACTAGTTTGTTATGACAGAAAAATGAAAGGGAAATAATTGAACTTTATCAAAATTGGAATTTCTCCAAGTGAGAACGATGAATTATTTTTTTCATTTTTATATTGATTTCTGATTGTGGGTCAGTTAAACTTTAATATCACTCTAGAATAAATAATTATGATTACTTACTTGGAGATTAGAAGACAGCAACGCCATTTGATAGGAAAATCATTAGGACAGTCATCTCTGTTCAGTGACATGCATGGTTCTTCGGTTTGAATTGGGATGCATGCGCTGATGGTCTGGAATGTTGTTGCAACTAGCACTGTGGTTCATTATTCTGGAAGAGATGGAAAATAGATACAGAGAACCATTTAGAATAAAGAAATTTTAGAGCTCGAACAGGACGGAAGGAGAAATTGTACAGTTTTATCGAGAGGGAACATAATTGGAAGTAAAGTGGCATTGTATATAGCATTCACATACATATATGGTAAAATTTATCACTACGAATGTTAAGAAAATCATGAAGGATAATGGATTCGGAAAATGATCTACTATGTAAGAAGATGGTATATCTCGGGTAAAACATGGATATTAACTTCAAAATGTCTCTCATTAACATACAAGGATCTTTTAGCGAATCCTCAATAATATGTTTTCATGAAGTTTTTAATCACGCGTCATTCCATATATGGTAAATTATTATTGAAGTGAACACTATTGCGTCATGTTTTATTGCGGCAGGACAAGTGCAAATGGGAAATATGAAAAGGAGACAATGCGTGTGTAACTATAGTGATTCAATGAAAACTCACCAATTCTTTGCTGAAGGCGGATTTGAGTCTGAAGTTCGTGGGGATGTCGCGGATGGCGGGAGACAGTATTGTTATTATTGTTTATGGGACGTTTGTACAGTTTTATCCAGGATTTGTTGTGATGCGCGCTTGGCTGCCTCACGGAGGGTGCTCATGGGCGTGCCTTTGCAGAATAACACATTATTTCGAGAGTTTGCAAATACGCAGTTTTTCATCACTATGTACAAGATCACAATAGAAGTTAATGCCAGGAACGAGATTCACATCACATGGTCCTAAACTATAAGTAAAGTAATTGTGTGCTTTAGACTATAATCAATCTTTAAAATAACCCCAGAAACAGAAATTAAGTAACTAATTAATAAAATGAATGCACGAATACCATTGTCGACCGTTGCGAAAGACGCGCCGAAAAAAGAAAAAAAAAACCATAGATCATATCTTCTTAGTAGTCTTTGGAACAGATCATAAGACTCTTTCACACCAGCCTGGCTGCCCGGCTAGTGTGATGGCTTATGCCGTCGCGTTTTATGTGACATTTCAGTACATTTTGGCCATATAGCGTAGCGGTATGAGCTGTCGCTATCATGCTAGCCAGGCAGGAATACCTTGTTCACACGTTTAATTTTGTGATATAGCATGGATATCAATACTACAGCGGTTTTCAAAATTATTTTAAAAGAAATTAATAAAATAAAAGCATTTATTTCTATGAAACTACTATACTATATCTATGTTTATTTCGGATAAAGTAATCTATAGAGTGTTACTATTACAAATTAACTTATTACGTTTTATTTTGCTTAAATTATTGTCAATATCGTGACGTGCGGTATCATAATAAAATAATTATCGTGTAAAAGGCCCTATTATTATTGTAACAATACCGGGATGTCAATATTATTTATTATCACATTATTCGGGATTGTTTGCATTTCGCTACAATGTTTGTCACTAAACACGTGAAACCACAGCGTGAAACGTGTCGTGTAGACCCGGCTTTAAGGGTAACTGCGCTTATACAATCGTGTTCACCATTCACCTCGCGATTCGCGCGAATGTGTAAATGTCATTGCGTTTTCAATTAGAAAATAATTATCCGTGAAATTTAATAACATAAGTAATGTCATTAATAGTACACATAATTAATTAAATATAATGTTATTTGTAAATTTACACAGAATAAAGAAATTAATAAAAGTTTCGATTGAATGCGATACTAGTGATCTCTTGTGGTGATTAGAATCAAAGATCGAATGTTGAAGTTTGTTGTCGAGAAAACTGTTAGGCTATTTTGTCGTTAGATGGCGCCTGAAATTTATCATAAATTATTTCAATAAGTCATTACTAGGATTCAAAAAAGAGAAGAATAAGATATTACTAACCCTATAATGGCTTCGAGCACGTTTAAGAAGTTGCATTATTGTATTTCTAAGACAATTTAGTTTGTAACTTTAGCAGTGACGGTTGGGTAAACATTTTACTAACTATTCTACGTCTGTGGTGCTAATCAATAAAATCATGATCAGTTTAAATTATGACAAAGGATAAATAAGTAGATTATTCTTACGTGATTGGTTACATAAAGATAGATGATATGTAAATTCAATTGAAAGATTATACAAATGACATTTTTAATGTAAGTTTAGGCATGGAATAGAACTTAGATGAACTACTCACCAGTAGAGGTCACCATAGGGATCTTTAGTGCTTTGTGCATTTATTAGTTACTAGCATTTGCCCGCGGCTTCGCCCGCGTACTTAGCGAAATTTTTAACCGTCTACAAAAAACAGGTTCGTATCGTCCACGATTATATGTCCATAAACTCTGGTCCTTTGAAGTACAGAAATACGGCTAATTCAATATCATGTGTAACATTTATTTTTCCTACAATTAAATTTATTAGGTAGGTTTTGCCAGTTACCATTGGAGCATCCAAAAAGAAAATTTGGCCTCACTTCCATTCGCACTCCTTACTGTCAGTCCGTCTGTTACAACCAAGTTGCTTTTACTGGACCTATTGAATTGCAATTTGGCACAAACTATCAAGAATTTAGAGCGCTCGTGGCCCAACGGCACCCGCCTACCGCGTGCGGTGTGCGAGGTTAAGCAATGTGGGCGCAGGTCAGTTCTTGGATGGGTGACCGCTTTGAGTGGTTACTAACTGACTCTCGTGCTTTGAAAGGCACGCTAAGCCGTTGATCCCGGCTGCAATCGTTAAGCCAAGTTAGAGGCCTTCGAGCGGCTTGCGAACTTCTAACAGTCAAGTTGCCCACTCACTTGACAAAGAGGGGTCGAAGTTGCACCACGTCCGTAGGGAGTACCCACCGTTACCATACACAGAACCCCTGGGTGGTGCTAAAAGTGCAACAAAAACTGGCAACCGTACTAGTCTTCTCGAAAATCTCACGGTTCGTAAATAAATGCCATACGATTAAAAAAGAATTGAAGGTTGATTTAAATGGAAAAAATATCGAAACCTCTATGTCGTTTTTAAAAGCAAATCCATAGATACCCCACACGCCTATATAGTAACATTAAACTTTTTTGCATATAGGTATGAATGGAGTGCCAAATTTTACCTGAGATTCGCATTAAGAGACCTCTCGGATGCTCAGATATCGATTTTGAACGAAATCGGGACGAAAAAAAAAGAAAATTAATATGGCCGCCGCTTTCACAAATTTTACCTCGGATTCGTATAAAGAGACCTCTCGGATACTCAGATATCGATTTTGAACGAAATCGGGACGAAAATGAAGAAAATCAATATGGCCGCCACTTTTTTCAAATTTTACCTCAAATTCGTATTAGGGGACCTCTAGGACGCTCAGATATCGATTTTGAACGAAATCGGGTTGGAAATGAAGAAAATCAATAAGGCTGCCACTTTTTCCAAATTTTACCTCGGATTCATATTAAGAGACCTGTCGGACGCTCAGATATCGATTTTGAACGAAATCGGGACGGAAATGAAGAAAATCAATATGCCGCCACTTTTTTTAAATTTTATCTCGGATTCGTATTAAGAATTCTCTCGGACGCTCAGATATCGATTTTGAACGAAATCTGGACGGAAATGATAAAAATGAATATGGCCGCCACTTTTTCTATTTTATACCTCGGATTCGTATTACGAGACCTCTCGGACGCTCAGATATCGATTTTGAACACATTCGGGACGAAAATGAAGAAAATCAATATGGCCGCCACTTTTTTCAAATTTTACCTCAAATTCGTATTAGGGGACCTCTAGGACGCTCAGATATCGATTTTGAACGAAATCGGGTTGGAAATGAAGAAAATCAATATGGCTGCCACTTTTTCCAAATTTTACCTCGGATTCATATTAAGAGACCTTTCGGACGCTCAGATATCGATTTTGAACGAAATCGGGACGGAAATGAAGAAAATCAATATGCCGCCACTTTTTCCAAATTTTACCTCGGATTCGTATTAAGAATTCTCTCGGACGCTCAGATATCGATTGTGAACGAAATCTGGACGGAAATGATAAAAAATAATATGGCCGCCACTTTTTCTAAATTATACCTCGGATTCGTATTACGAGACCTCTCGGACGCTCAGATATCGATTTTGAACGAAATCGAAACGAAAAAAAAAAACAAAATGGCTGCTCCAGCTAATCTTGATTCCCCATACAATCTTCGGACCCCCATTTCACCCCCTTAGGCGTTGAATTTTGAAAAATCCTTTCTTAATGCACCTCAAGACCTTATATGGAACCTACATACTAAATTTGGAATCTCTAGAACCACCAGTTTGCGCTGTGCGGTGATATGTCAGTCTCTCAGTCAGTCAGTTATTTCTTGAAATTTGGCACAATTTTTCAAAATTTTTCATGTCCACAATATTAAATTACAAAACCGATGCCATTTTCGTAATTAACGTCCCAAAAAACCATGAAAACGACACCCATATTAATATTTAGACATTTCATCCCCCTCGCACCCCAACAGAGGGGATGGTATTTCACGTCCTCCACGTGAGATTTTAAAATCATTGTTGTTTTCGTTATCAGCGACCCGCTATATCATAAAAACAATACCCATGTCGATTTTCAGAATTTGTCACCAGATTTCCCCCTTTTAGGGGTTGATTTCTCAAAAAACATGAAACACGTATTTACTCATTTATCGTTAGAAATACTCCTGTGAAGTTTCGAATAAAATAGTCCAACTAATCTTGTTTCCCCATACAAACTTCGGACCCCCATTTCACCCCCTTAGGGGTTGAATTTTGAAAAATCCTTTCTTAGTGCACCCCTAGACCTTATAAGGAACCTACGTGCCAAATTTGGAATCTCTAGGACCAGCGGTTTGGGCTGTGCGTTGATATGTCAGTCAGTCAGTCAGTCAGTCAGTCAGTCAGTCAGTCAGTCAGTCAGTTTCTTCTTTTATATATTTAGATTTGTACCAAATTGCCAAAGATTGTCGTAAAATGTTATTTTCTACCTTATACTATACCTTTTGTATGAACAATTTAGCAGATCGAAGTGCTTAGGGAATCAATTATGGATAATTCATTACTCAGATAAAAATATTGGGATCTTACTCACTATAAATGGCCTACCATTATTAGTCTTACCAAGCCACTAGTGTGTACTTATTTTTGCATTTGATTGAGTTGGGCTAGCTTCATACAAGCTATGGGTGGAAAAGGATTTTAGGATGATATAGCTAGAATAATCGAGTGAACATGAATGGGTACCCACCCATTAAAGCACCCACAAAAGCTTTTAAGTTATTAATTATTTGGTCATATAATTTTTGCACAGAATTATGGTAATTCATTTAACTATGGGCATATGCAATACCAAACCTTATTTCAAGACAAGCTAGTATGAATAGTAGGTATCTTTCATTATAATAGGGAGTTCATAAAGAAGGTTCATATGTCAGGCTGCATTCCTATTCTTTATTAGAGCTTATGTAAGTAATAAAAGATGCGGCAGATTTATATTTAATGAGTGCAATAATAAAACACAGTGAAAAATGAATGTTTAATGAAAATGTAGCATAGGTCACATAAATATATAGCATACTAAGAAACAAGCAGTCAAGTTCATGAAATCATACCGAAGAATTAAAGATAAAATGCAAACACAATACATTCTATATTTTACAATGGCTTGTATGCTACACATTTTTATTGTGAATAGTTCATAGTACAATATGTAGAATGAGATTATAGGTTTTGTGAGAAAGCAGGATTACAGTCAGGAGTAGGGAAGCTTGTTCCCGGGATCAGGGTTTCTGTAACATAAAATATCAATGATTAGTTAGCGGAATAAGTATGTAAGTAAAAGGGGGACAAAGCTTTGCTCGTGTGCACGCGGAAATTAGAGCTACCTAGATAGATTTTTCATCCTTGGGAATCCTTTATATAAGTAGTTAAATTTATTGAAATAGTTAGAGTGGGTTTCGAGATATTAATTGCAAATAAATAATTTTACAACTGTTGTTTATGTACTAATAAAGGGATAATGCAAATAGTCAGGACATAGCTAGAAACAGTATTTTTGAAAAGAAAAAAAAAACCTTATGACTGAGCGACAGTTTTGAAAAGGATATATTGATGATCTGACAATTCTATTAGATATAAAAATAAAATTGAAGCTTATATTATATATAATTAATCTTTACATTTTTATCATATAGTTAATAGGCATATGGAGATGCAAGTTACAAATAACAATAGATGTATTGGAATAAATGGGTTCGGAGACTATTTTCACTGTTTGAAAAATGTATGAAGTTTGGTCATATGTTTGGTTTGCTAATCAAAATCATAGTAAAATAAGGGATAAAATGAAAAATATTTGGTAATTATAATCAAAATAGGTGATACTCACAGTTCAGAAAAGGTGCAGCCGGTGGCTGCACATTGCTAAGTGATGTAGAATTTTGTTGGACTACAAATATTGTTTTCTTCGGCTGGGTATTTGACTGCAATTAGAAATATGATTATTAGTTCAAGACAGTATGATCAATATGTAGGTATGTATGTAAATTTATTTTATTGAACACATCAACAAAACAATAATTACATTTTAACTTTGAGTCTGTTAGTTGACATAATTTAGTATAATATAGTGATATGTTTCAGCGTATGATCAAATTTTCATTTAATGTATGGTAAAGGAAATGTGCGCATGAGCATTGGTAACTTACATAGATTTTTCAGTATATAGAGATCCTTGGGACGGGTCGTTGAAATTTGTAGCCTTAGATTGACTCGTAACTTCATTTAGGGCATAATTGTTTGAATTTTCACATGATAGTAGATGATTTTCGGCATGTTTAACATAAGTTTACTGCGAAAACAAAAGGAAATTAGGTTATTATTATGGTATGGTAGTTAAGTGACAGATTCGGTTATTCACACAGTTTTATACTTACGTTTACGACAAGGAACAGGCTGGTGAGGCTTAATTGCTATTTCCTAGAGCTCAATGCTAGGACACATCCATGTAAGCGTAAATAATCCATAAGCGATGCTGAAAACAAGGTTTGAAATAATGTTAAATAAAACTTTGCGATATAATATAGAAATATAAAATGGTTATGCAGATATGGTTTAAAATAGTACTCACCTGTAATATATATTTGTTTTTCTCTCATGTAAACTTAACTTTATTTAAATATTGTTTGTATTTCCACAGGAAGACATTTTGTTAGTATCAATGGCGGGGACCGGTGTATGCGTTGACAGTCGGTTGTCAATGACGTTGACGTTGACACATGATGGAATAAGAGTGACAGTGACACTTGGCATGGGCTGTTTCGGGCACTAGTTTAACCTTCATAAGTAGACGATCAATTTTTCGGGCACGAGTTTAGAATGTTGGCAGTTATATTAGATGCAATGGTTAAATCTGAACTATCCATTAGTATAGGAAATATTTCGCATTTTTTTTTCTCATAAGGATTTTGCGACAGAGTTGCAGTAGAAACAAGTCATGTATCCTTTTTTCTCGCTCGATTTGGTATATGAATATGACCGTCTCGCTCAGTAGTGGTTTGGCTGATTCTTTGGGGTACTGAGAAAAATGCTATTTCGGGTTTGTGAGGAGTTTGAGATATTGGAATTTTACACAGATTCTTTCACAAAACAATTGTCGTTTGTATATAATATTCCTTTTTGTCTTAGATACATTATTGAAAGCAAAACGCTGATATGATGTGATATTTGATCGATATAGCGAGGAAGGGTAAATGGTTAAGCTGGTATATATATAGGTTGAGGGCCTCAGTAAAACATTTCTTGCACATCAAGGTATTTCATTTTTTTTTAATCAGTAGATAATAAAATAAAATAAAAAGTCAAGTTCCGTTTTATATTTTAATAGTAGGTGGTAGTAGAATCTAGGGGTAATTTAATCGGGGGGTAGAGGATTTGATTAGTTGTCCTATGGGAATTAATTCTATGTTCTTTTATTATTATTATTATTTTAAGAAGTAATTGGGTACAAAATGAAATTTTAGTTGAGTTTTATTATTATTAACGTTGCATCAAGAATCATGTAGCATTAAAGTTTAATTGCTTATAACTTGAAAAGAGCAATATTTATATTGTGGTTGTGCTTATGGAATTTTGTTTGATTGATAGAAGCCGGGCGTTAAAGATAAGAGTGAAAGAATGACTGGTATGTGCAGAAATGAAGGTGAAGAATGAGTCGCCATAAAAGGATGTTTGCTAGAAAGGCAGTGACAGGAGAGTGTGAGGTATGAATGGGTTTCTTCCAATTGGACGAGATTTAGAGTACAATCTAGATTTGTTGGTAACTGGTCCCTCCCAATGATACACGATGTGTTACCACAGTAATAGGAGCTAGGTTAAAGTCATAATATGACAAGGTCTTTTTGAGACTTACTGTGTTGACACAGACTCCACTCGAGCTAATTATAGCTAACTTAATGGGTATACACACCTCACATTGGATAAAATAACCGATATATATATTTATGAACACTTGTCGTCGACCAATTCTGAGTACTATACACGAATTGGGTGGTACGTTATTATTACAATTTTGTTTTATTTTAAAATAAGTTCTGTGGACATGTATAAGTACACATATGTGCAGAACAGTAATAGATAAATGATATTTATTTTTAATTCATAAAGTAATAATGATTTTTCTTATTTAGTCATCATTACAAATTATTATGGTTACATTCAAGTTATTGGATCACATTTATAAAATCATGGGTCATGATTTTAATACTTACATAAGGAAACTATCGGTATTTTATTAATTATTACCTACTTACCTTATTAAAATTTAAAAGGAGTCAGTCAGTCGGTTATTTTGTTCAAGTGAAACATACGCCAATGGGATAGGCTGGGGTATTTCGGTGATGGGGGAATGGATTGAGCCTTGATTCTGGCGATTGAACGCTTTAAGTACTTATCAAACACTTTTCTGTCTTGTGTGGGGAGCCTATGCGGGATTTGCTTATAGGAAGGACAATGTTTCCTAGAGGCGCCGTCTGGACAATGTAGACACAGTCTTGGGGTAAATCTCCTTAGTCGAGGTCATTAGGACTTACCAGTCTCACAAACTTGGTACCTCTGACGAGACAGGAAAACTTGAGGAAAAAGTTGTCAATGGTCATTGTTGAGGTTTAATGGTTCATTCACCCTTGCTGGAGCACCGCGTCCTCTCACTATCGGTTTAAACACTCACCACACTAAAATCACTTTTCTGGAGGGATTGAGATATCAATAAGTTGAAACTTTTCAAGTATATAGTTAAGTAATTTGTAATTGTAGAATGTTTTCATTCCATTTATTAATATTATAATAACTTTCGTTAAACGGATGAGGTTAACGATGACTTTTACAGACAAGATCTGAGAGATCTCATCTTTCAAACTCACCGGGGGGTAGGCTGTAACATAACACAGCTAGCTGGTCATGTCACTTTCATATTAAAATAATTTCCCTAGGGACAGCTGATTACATTCATATTTTTACTTAAAAATAATTATTAAGTTATAAGGCATAATTGAGAAACTTGGCGAGGACACTACCGTGCCCCTTATGTGGTTTTAAGGTCAGCCTATATATCTAAACAAAGATTACCTAAAGTAAAAGCGTTTTTGTTAAAGAAACATTTAAAAACAGGATTCATACTGAATAAATAGTTAAAAAGGAAGGGAAATGGAAATTAGTACGAACATTACGTCCGAATACCTTTATTTATACCAGCTTAATCTATAACATAATATAAATACCACACTAGAACCAATCTTTTACCTAATTTTTACGTTACTTCGCCTCAACCTAAGACAAAACACTCGGTAAACGAATTTCAACTTTATCTTTAAAGGCCTAAGACCTATTTCTTTATTTATTACTTGCCTCCCTTCAAGTAAAGATAAAGAACCTGTCATATGTCGTACGATTTTCAACCTTATTAGTATGGGCATAAGGTGCATCTACTCGTAAGAATAGGGCGTTACAATCTCTAATGACGGAAGGAGTTGGCGTGGCACAATCCACCAATAGCAAAATGTCCAAGATGTCCAAGGTGTCCAGAGTGTCCAAAATGTCCACAATGTCCAAAGTGTCCACAATGTCCAAAGTGTCCACAATGTCCAAAGTGTCCAAGATGTCCACAGTGTCCAAAGTGTCCACAGTGTCCAAAATGTCCACAGTGTCCACAATGTCCACAGTGTCCAAGGTGTCCACAGTGTCCAAGATGTCCAAAGTGTCCACAATGTCCAAAGTGTCCTAGATGTCCACAGTGTCCACAATGTCCACAGTGTCCAAGGTGTCCACAGTGTCCAAGATGTCCAAAGTGTCCACAATGTCCAAAGTATCCACAGTGTCCACAATGTCCAGAGTGTCCAAGATGTCCACAGTGTTCAAAGTGTCCACGATGTCCAAAGTGTCCACACTGTCCAAAGTGTCCACGATGTCCACAGTGTCCAAGGTGTCCACAGTGTCCAAGTTGTCCACAGTGTCCAAAGTGTCTACAATGTCCAAAGTGTCCACAATGTCCAGAGTGTCCAAGATGTCCACAATGTCCAAAGTGTCCACAATGTCCAAAGTGTCCACAATGTCCAAAGTGTCCACAATGTCCAAAGTGTCCACAATGTCCAGGATGTCCACAGTGTCCACAATGTCCAGAGTGTCCAAGATGTCCAAAGTGTCCACAATGTCCACAGTGTCCAAGATGTCCACAATGTCCAAGATGTCCACAGTGTCCAGTGTCCAAGTTGTCCAACATGTCCAGAGTGTCCAAGGTCTCCGGCGTCCACAGTGTCCAAGGTGTCCACAGTGTTCAAAATGTCCACAGTGTCCAAGATGTCCACAGTGTTCAAGATGTCCACAGTGTCCTATGTCCACAGTGTTCAAGGTGTCCACAGTGTCCAAGATGTCCACAGTGTCCACAATGTCCAAAGTATACAAGGAGTCCACAGTGTCCAAGGAGTCCACAGTGTCCAAGATGTCCACAGTGTCCAAGATGTCCACAGTGTCTAGGGTCGGATAGTATAAAAGGCGGAATTAGGGCGGGGCGCAGGTCAGTTGAGTTTGGTCGGTCGGGCTGTCAGTGTCTCTGGCAATGCGTTATCAGTGTATTTTCGTGTTACTTACGGGAGTGTTCCTATTTGTTAAGGTCGAGATTCCAGTGCGGTGCGGAAGCTCTGCTCGGTGGGGAATCTCTCCTTGTTTTTAATTTATTTACTTACTCTTTCTTTTATGTGGTTGTGATTATTTATATAAGCCGGGCAGATCGCTGTCCATGTTTGCGGTATACTTGCGCGAGGTGCACAGTGTCGAGCTCTGTTTGCCCTGGAGTAACAGAGGAGTACGAGAATGGAGGTATCGTCTGGCGTCAACACTGCCAGCGTGGATGGCGCGTCTGGGGCCCTCCATGCCCGATGCCGATTGCTGAGTGGAGGTGAGAGCGGCCATGGTTTGGGTTGGCGCGAGGGTGTGTGCTCCGCTCGCAGAGGTTCGCAATATTCGAGGTATGGTCTTGATGTATTTATGTATCGATTACTTTTATATACATCTATAAATGCCCTTGGGTTGTGCGAGGGAAGGCATTTATACAGGCTGATGGTTTTTGCAATCCTCAATTTAGCCGACTGAACTTTATAGTTTAGAGTAGGGAAAACACATACTTATTTGAAGCTAAAATCCAGAATTGGTATTAATTTCAAATAAGCAGATTAGGGCAATATTTAGGGTAGAGATTTAGGGTTAATTTCACACACCAAAGCTTGGGTAATGGGTTTCAAGCAGGTTAATTTAGAACTTATATTCTAGGGCTATTTAGGTGACCTAAATATGGGAAACAAGGTTATAGGGTGATTTAGGAAACAAAAAGGTATGTGTGTAGTAGTGTTAGGGTACATGTGTGTAGTATTCCTCTGATTTGGTATCCTAGGTTACAGTTGTGAAGACTTAGGTCTCATTTAGGTGGTCTAAATATAGGTATCAGAATAAGACCACCAGTTGTAGGGTGTTTTAGTGATAAATAGTTACAATATCAGCTAAGATCTTACGCATTAGAGGTCTAGGTTTCTGGTATCAAGGGTGAGAAGTGCTGAGTCTTCTTTTATTTATAACTAAAGGCATTCATAATAAATTATAGATAGGAAACCAATTTATTCTGGAATATGGAATAAATTGATTTAGACCTAATGGTGAGGCGGAGCAATCCATTAGTTGTTAGTTACTGTGAGTAGATGAAAGCTCGGATCAGTAACTAACCAGTAACAGTTCACTTCTTCACGATCAGACTCAGAGCTCCTGACCTTCATATATCAGAATTGGTAGTGTTAGAGCTTACTGGCTGTTAGGGACCCCTAGGGTTCAGAGATATTAGCACCTCCAAGTGAAATGGTTAGTTAGAGATGATTCGCAATCATCTATAAGACTCGACTAATGAGCTTATTCTCATTAGGGAGTCTAGATCGTTTTAGCTTAGCATAGAGGTCATGCCCCATCCTACCGGTCCAGTAGCACGGTATGGAAGCCAGAGGTCGCTCCATACAACAATAAGCAATCAAAATTATTCTTAGCTAGCTAGGATATCAAGTACCAGAGTTCTATGTATTAGGGAAAAATTAGGAAATAATTTTGATTTTAGGGAAACTGAGTGGCTTTTAAGGAAAATTTTGCCTTTCTTTAAAAACCCAATGGCTACTGACACCGGCAAGAGACCAGGATAGGTTAAGGTCGGGGTTAAATTACCACAAACAATAATTATTTATCCTATTTTGAACTCTATGAACTTCGGAATAGCCAAAGTTCAATAATTAGTTTTCCCTGTAGCAAATAAAGTTCTATACGTAGGAAGGTTAGTATTACTAACGATTATGAGTAGCTAGGCTAAATAGGCTTCATTTTAGGTAGGTCTAGGTAAGCTAGGTAGTTGAGGAGTCCAAGGGTTTGACAAGTAATCACATTAAAGATCATGGGTTCTTACGGTTCACAACACTACGGGGTCCTACCACAGACGATCACATTGGCCAAATCTTCGTTAAACCTTAGCTTATCTTAGGTAATAAAGACACCATACGTTAATTTATTAGGGTAGAAAACTTAATTCTAACAGGGGCGTCCGTGCTGCCGGGGTTGAGCAGGTTAGGAGACCCATAACAAATTGATGCTGTTTACGAGGGTAAGAAGCTGTAGAAGAGGGGGGGATTACAGATCGTGAGTACAGTACGGTGACATTACAAACTCTGTCCGACTGGCTAATGAAGACAGCAAATGCCGCCACCGTCATCGCGCCTTTACAAGACAAGCCAGAGTTTCCGTCTCACTCCACCGCACCACCACGCATCACATTTCCACCGCGCCACCACGCAGAAAAGCGAAGCCCGCCGTCATCAAGAAGACACGCCGCTGCTGTGTTCACAGTATACAAGCCCACGCACAGTAAGCCAACTTCGTACAAGTGCGTGATATGCGAAAACAATCACATTGTAGAAGATTGTCCGAAGTTTCGTGCGCTCACGATCGACGCCCGCTGGGAGCAAGTGACTAACAAGAAGCTGTGCTTCGCGTGCATGTCTTGTCGCCACCAAATCTCGCATTGCAAAGACAAGAAGAAATGCGAGCACTGTGATCGATTTCACCACGTCATGCTGCACGCCGAGCCAAAGACTGCGGAGCCAGAGCCTGACCCGGTACCGTCAACAGCCGCCACTATCGTCACTCACACTGACAACAAACCGAACAACAATGTCATACTGAAGGTGGCAAGAGTGATGGTTAGTGGGCCGCTGGGCTCTGAATCGGTACTATGCCTCCTGGACGAAGGAGCAACCATCAGCCTGATGGACGAGAACCTCGCGCGCCGCATCGGAGTGTCCGGCACCACATCGAACCTGCGCATCCAGGGAGTCTCCGGGATGCAGTCTACAGCCAGCGGGTCACAGCGCGTCCGACTCAACATCCGCGGCACGAAGATGAAGGAAGACTACAATATTTACGTTCATACGATACAAAATTTAGCATTGCCAATGTATAGAACAATCACCGGTGTGAAGTTAGCGGCCAAAAGTTGGCAGCTAATTGGCTGCCAACATTTGGCCACCAACTTCACAAAGACCTGCCAACTTTAAGCCGCTAACTTCACACTGAAATTAACCGACTAAATAAAGGAGTCTTTAAATCAAACCTTAAAATTACAAAACGACGTTTGAAATTAAAGCAACTAATATTTGGAGCTGTTTGGTAATGACTCGACGGCCGAAGAAACCTAGGCCCGCTACCTCATATATTATATTTTGTCATAATTTCTAGATCGATGAACGGTATCACACTAAGCGCATATTATTACGCAATAAAATGGCTATTTAAATAACCTTTCAGTAGAGCCCTACCTCGTTTAGTTTCGGCGTTATGACTCACCGGCCGAAGAAACCTAGGTCCGCTACCTCATATATTATTATTTTGTCATTATTTATAGATCGATGAACGGTACCAGATTAACCGCATATTATTAGGCAACAAAATGGCTATTTATTTAAGCTTTCAGTAGAGCTCTACCTCGTTTAGTTTTGGCGTTATGCCTCACCGGCCGAAGAAATCTAGACCCACTACATCATATATTATTTTTTTGTCATTATTTCTAGATCGATGAACGGAATCACACTAAGCGCATATTATTACGCAATAAAATAGCTATTTGAATAACCTTTCAGGAGAACTCTACCTCGTTTGGTTTCGGCGTTATGCCTCACCGGCCAAAGAAATCTAGACCCACTACATCATATATTATTTTTTGTCATTATTTCTAGATTGATGAACGGAATCACACTAAACGCATATTATTACGCAATAGAATGGCTATTTAAATAACCTTTCAGTAGAGCTCTACCTCGTTTAGTTTCGGCGTTATGCCTCACCGGCCGAAGAAATCTAGACCCACTACATCATATATTATTTTTTTGTCATTATTTCTAGATCGATGAACGGAATCACACTAAGCGCATATTATTACGCAATAGAATGGCTATTTAAATAACCTTTCAGTAGAGCTCTACCTCGTTTAGTTTCGGCGTTATGAATCACCGGCCGAAGAAACCTAGGTCCGGTACCTCATATATTATTATTTTGTCATTATTTCTAGATCGATGAACGGTACCAGATTTACCGAATATTATTAGGCAATAAATTGGCTATTTATTTTAGCTTTCAGTAGATCTCTACCTCGTTTAGTTTCGGCGTTATGCCTCACCGGCCGAAGAAATCTAGACCCACTACATCATATTTTATTCTTTTGTCATTATTTCTAGATCGATGAACGGAATCACACTAAACGCATATTATTACGCAATAAAATATCTATTTGAATAACCTTTCAGTAGAGCTCTACCTCGTTTAGTTTCAGCGTTATGACTCACCGGCCGAAGAAACCTAGATCCACTACCTTATATAAGTATTATTTTTTTGTCATTGTTTCTAGATCGATGAACGGAATCACACTAAGCGCATATTATTAAACAATAAAATGGCTATTTAAATAATCTTTCAGTAGAGCTCTACCTCGTTTAGTTTCGGCGTTATGACTCACCGGCCGAAGAAACCTAGGTCCGCTACCTCATATATTATTATTTTGTCATTATTTCTAGATCGATGAACGGAATCACACTAAGCGCATATTATTACGCAATAAAATAGCTATTTGAATAACCTTTCAGTAGAGCTCTACCTCGTTTAGTTTCAGCGTTATGACTCACCGGCCGAAGAAACCTAGATCCACTACCTTATATAAGTATTATTTTTTTGACATTGTTTCTAGATCGATGAACGGAATCACACTAAGCGCATATTATTACGCAATAAAAAAGCTATTTAAATAACCTTTCAGTAGAGCTCTACCTCGTTTAGTTTCGGCGTAATGCCTCACCGGCCGAAGAAATCTAGACCCACTACATCATATATTATTTTTTTGTCATTATTTCTAGATCGATGAACGGAATCACACTAAGCGATATTATTACGCAATAAAATAGCTATTTGAATAACCTTTCAGGAGAGCTCTACCTCGTTTAGTTTCGGCGTTATGCCTCACCGGCCAAAGAAATCTAGACCCACTACATCATATATTATTTTTTGTCATTATTTCTAGATTGATGAACGGAATCACACTAAACGCATATTATTACGCAATAGAATGGCTATTTAAATAACCTTTCAGTAGAGCTCTACCTCGTTTAGTTTCGGCGTTATGCCTTACCGGCCGAAGAAATCTAGACCCACTACATCATATATTATTTTTTTGTCATTATTTCTAGATCGATGAACGGAATCACACTAAGCGCATATTATTACGCAATAGAATGGCTATTTAAATAACCTTTCAGTAGAGCTCTACCTCGTTTAGTTTCGGCGTTATGAATCACCGGCCGAAGAAACCTAGGTCCGCTACCTCATATATTATTATTTTGTCATTATTTCTAGATCGATGAACGGTACCAGATTTACCGGATATTATAAGGCAATAAAATGGCTATTTATTTTAGCTTTCAGTAGATCTCTACCTCGTTTAGTTTCGGCGTTATGCCTCACCGGCCGAAGAAATCTAGACCCACTACATCATATTTTATTCTTTTGTCATTATTTCTAGATCGATGAACGGAATCACACTAAACGCATATTATTACGCAATAAAATATCTATTTGAATAACCTTTCAGTAGAGCTCTACCTCGTTTAGTTTCAGCGTTATGACTCACCGGCCGAAGAAACCTAGATCCACTACCTTATATAAGTATTATTTTTTTGTCATTGTTTCTAGATCGATGAACGGAATCACACTAAGCGCATATTATTTAACAATAAAATGGCTATTTAAATAATCTTTCAGTAGAGCTCTACCTCGTTTAGTTTCGGCGTTATGACTCACCGGCCGAAGAAACCTAGATCCGCTACCTCATATATTATTATTTTGTCATTATTTCTAGATCGATGAACGGAATCACACTAAGCGCATATTATTACGCAATAAAATAGCTATTTGAATAACCTTTCAGTAGAGCTCTACCTCGTTTAGTTTCAGCGTTATGACTCACCGGCCGAAGAAACCTAGATCCACTACCTTATATAAGTATTATTTTTTTGACATTGTTTCTAGATCGATGAACGGAATCACACTAAGCGCATATTATTACGCAATAAAAAAGCTATTTAAATAACCTTTCAGTAGAGCTCTACCTCGTTTAGTTTCGGCGTAATGCCTCACCGGCCGAAGAAATCTAGACCCACTACATCATATATTATTTTTTTGTCATTATTTCTAGATCGATGAACGGAATCACACTAAGCGATATTATTACGCAATAAAATAACTATTTGAATAACCTTTCAGGAGAGCTCTACCTCGTTTAGTTTCGGCGTTATGCCTCACCGGCCAAAGAAATCTAGACCCACTACATCATATATTATTTTTTGTAATTATTTCTAGATTGATGAACGGAATCACACTAAACGCATATTATTACGCAATAGAATGACTATTTAAATAACCTTTCAGTAGAGCTCTACCTCGTTTAGTTTCGGCGTTATGCCTTACCGGCCGAAGAAATCTAGACCCACTACATCATATATTATTTTTTTGTCATTATTTCTAGATCGATGAACGGAATCACACTAAGCGTATATTATTACGCAATAGAATGGCTATTTAAATAACCTTTCAGTAGAGCTCTACCTCGTTTAGTTTCAGCGTTATGACTCACCGGCCGAAGAAACCTAGATCCACTACCTTATATAAGTATTATTTTTTTGACATTGTTTCTAGATCGATGAACGGAATCACACTAAGCGCATATTATTACGCAATAAAAAAGCTATTTAAATAACCTTTCAGTAGAGCTCTACCTCGTTTAGTTTCGGCGTAATGCCTCACCGGCCGAAGAAATCTAGACCCACTACATCATATATTATTTTTTTGTCATTATTTCTAGATCGATGAACGGAATCACACTAAGCGTATATTATTACGCAATAGAATGGCTATTTAAATAACCTTTCAGTAGAGCTCTACCTCGTTTAGTTTCAGCGTTATGACTCACCGGCCGAAGAAACCTAGATCCACTACCTTATATAAGTATTATTTTTTTGACATTGTTTCTAGATCGATGAACGGAATCACACTAAGCGCATATTATTACACAACAAAATGGCTATTTAAATAACCTTTCAGTAGAGCTCTACCTCGTTTGGTTTCGGCGTTATGCCTCACCGGCCGAAGAAACCTAGGTCCGCTACCTCATATATTATTATTTTGTCATTATTTCTAGATCGATGAACGGTACCAGGTTAACCGCATATTATCAGGCAATAAAATAGCTATTTATTTAAGCTTTCAGTAGAGCTCTACATCGTTTAGTTTCGGCGTTATGCCTCACCGGCCGAAGAAATCTAGACCCACTACATCATATATTATTTTTTTGTCATTATTTCTAGATCGATGAACGGAATCACACTAAGCGCATATTATTACGCAATAAAATAGCTATTTGAATAACCTTTCAGGAGAGCTCTACCTCGTTTAGTTTCGGCGTTATGCCTCACCGGCCGAAGAAACCTAGGTCCGCTACCTCATATTTTATTATTTTGTCATTATTTCTAGATCGATGAACGGTACCAGATTAAACGCATATTATTAGGCAATAAAATGGCTATTTATTTAAGCTTTCAGTACAGCTCTACCTCGTTTAGTTTCGGCGTTATGACTCACCGGCCGAAGAAATCTAGACCCACTACATCATATATTATTTTTTTGTTATTTCTAGATCGATGAACGGAATCACACTAAGCGCATATTATGACGCAATAAAATAGCTATTTATTTAAGCTTTCAGTAGAGCTCTACCTCGTTTAGTTTCGGCGTTATGCCTCACCGGCCGAAGAAATCTAGACCCACTACATCATGTATTATTTTTTTTACATTATTTCTAGGTCCGCTACCTCATATATTATTATTTTGTCATTATTTCTAGATCGATGAACGGTACCAGATTTACCGGATATTATTAGGCAATAAAATGGCTATTTATTTTAGCTTTCAGTAGATCTCTACCTCGTTTAGTTTCGGCGTTATGCCTCACCGGCCGAAGAAATCTAGACCCACTACATCATATTTTATTCTTTTGTCATTATTTCTAGATCGATGAACGGTACCAGGTTAACCGCATATTATTACGCAATAAAATATCTATTTGAATAACCTTTCAGTAGAGCTCTACCTCGTTTAGTTTCAGCGTTATGACTCACCGGCCGAAGAAACCTAGATCCACTACCTTATATAAGTATTATTTTTTTGTCATTGTTTCTAGATCGATGAACGGAATCACACTAAGCGCATATTATTAAACAATAAAATGGCTATTTAAATAATCTTTCAGTAGAGCTCTACCTCGTTTAGTTTCGGCGTTATGACTCACCGGCCGAAGAAACCTAGGTCCGCTACCTCATATATTATTATTTTGTCATTATTTCTAGATCGATGAACGGAATCACACTAAGCGCATATTATTACGCAATAAAATAGCTATTTGAATAACCTTTCAGTAGAGCTCTACCTCGTTTAGTTTCAGCGTTATGACTCACCGGCCGAAGAAACCTAGATCCACTACCTTATATAAGTATTATTTTTTTGACATTGTTTCTAGATCGATGAACGGAATCACACTAAGCGCATATTATTACGCAATAAAAAAGCTATTTAAATAACCTTTCAGTAGAGCTCTACCTCGTTTAGTTTCGGCGTAATGCCTCACCGGCCGAAGAAATCTAGACCCACTACATCATATATTATTTTTTTGTCATTATTTCTAGATCGATGAACGGAATCACACTAAGCGATATTATTACGCAATAAAATAGCTATTTGAATAACCTTTCAGGAGAGCTCTACCTCGTTTAGTTTCGGCGTTATGCCTCACCGGCCAAAGAAATCTAGACCCACTACATCATATATTATTTTTTGTCATTATTTCTAGATTGATGAACGGAATCACACTAAACGCATATTATTACGCAATAGAATGGCTATTTAAATAACCTTTCAGTAGAGCTCTACCTCGTTTAGTTTCGGCGTTATGCCTTACCGGCCGAAGAAATCTAGACCCACTACATCATATATTATTTTTTTGTCATTATTTCTAGATCGATGAACGGAATCACACTAAGCGCATATTATTACGCAATAGAATGGCTATTTAAATAACCTTTCAGTAGAGCTCTACCTCGTTTAGTTTCGGCGTTATGAATCACCGGCCGAAGAAACCTAGGTCCGCTACCTCATATATTATTATTTTGTCATTATTTCTAGATCGATGAACGGTACCAGATTTACCGGATATTATAAGGCAATAAAATGGCTATTTATTTTAGCTTTCAGTAGATCTCTACCTCGTTTAGTTTCGGCGTTATGCCTCACCGGCCGAAGAAATCTAGACCCACTACATCATATTTTATTCTTTTGTCATTATTTCTAGATCGATGAACGGAATCACACTAAACGCATATTATTACGCAATAAAATATCTATTTGAATAACCTTTCAGTAGAGCTCTACCTCGTTTAGTTTCAGCGTTATGACTCACCGGCCGAAGAAACCTAGATCCACTACCTTATATAAGTATTATTTTTTTGTCATTGTTTCTAGATCGATGAACGGAATCACACTAAGCGCATATTATTTAACAATAAAATGGCTATTTAAATAATCTTTCAGTAGAGCTCTACCTCGTTTAGTTTCGGCGTTATGACTCACCGGCCGAAGAAACCTAGATCCGCTACCTCATATATTATTATTTTGTCATTATTTCTAGATCGATGAACGGAATCACACTAAGCGCATATTATTACGCAATAAAATAGCTATTTGAATAACCTTTCAGTAGAGCTCTACCTCGTTTAGTTTCAGCGTTATGACTCACCGGCCGAAGAAACCTAGATCCACTACCTTATATAAGTATTATTTTTTTGACATTGTTTCTAGATCGATGAACGGAATCACACTAAGCGCATATTATTACGCAATAAAAAAGCTATTTAAATAACCTTTCAGTAGAGCTCTACCTCGTTTAGTTTCGGCGTAATGCCTCACCGGCCGAAGAAATCTAGACCCACTACATCATATATTATTTTTTTGTCATTATTTCTAGATCGATGAACGGAATCACACTAAGCGATATTATTACGCAATAAAATAACTATTTGAATAACCTTTCAGGAGAGCTCTACCTCGTTTAGTTTCGGCGTTATGCCTCACCGGCCAAAGAAATCTAGACCCACTACATCATATATTATTTTTTGTAATTATTTCTAGATTGATGAACGGAATCACACTAAACGCATATTATTACGCAATAGAATGACTATTTAAATAACCTTTCAGTAGAGCTCTACCTCGTTTAGTTTCGGCGTTATGCCTTACCGGCCGAAGAAATCTAGACCCACTACATCATATATTATTTTTTTGTCATTATTTCTAGATCGATGAACGGAATCACACTAAGCGTATATTATTACGCAATAGAATGGCTATTTAAATAACCTTTCAGTAGAGCTCTACCTCGTTTAGTTTCAGCGTTATGACTCACCGGCCGAAGAAACCTAGATCCACTACCTTATATAAGTATTATTTTTTTGACATTGTTTCTAGATCGATGAACGGAATCACACTAAGCGCATATTATTACGCAATAAAAAAGCTATTTAAATAACCTTTCAGTAGAGCTCTACCTCGTTTAGTTTCGGCGTAATGCCTCACCGGCCGAAGAAATCTAGACCCACTACATCATATATTATTTTTTTGTCATTATTTCTAGATCGATGAACGGAATCACACTAAGCGTATATTATTACGCAATAGAATGGCTATTTAAATAACCTTTCAGTAGAGCTCTACCTCGTTTAGTTTCAGCGTTATGACTCACCGGCCGAAGAAACCTAGATCCACTACCTTATATAAGTATTATTTTTTTGACATTGTTTCTAGATCGATGAACGGAATCACACTAAGCGCATATTATTACACAACAAAATGGCTATTTAAATAACCTTTCAGTAGAGCTCTACCTCGTTTGGTTTCGGCGTTATGCCTCACCGGCCGAAGAAACCTAGGTCCGCTACCTCATATATTATTATTTTGTCATTATTTCTAGATCGATGAACGGTACCAGGTTAACCGCATATTATCAGGCAATAAAATAGCTATTTATTTAAGCTTTCAGTAGAGCTCTACCTCGTTTAGTTTCGGCGTTATGCCTCACCGGCCGAAGAAATCTAGACCCACTACATCATATATTATTTTTTTGTCATTATTTCTAGATCGATGAACGGAATCACACTAAGCGCATATTATTACGCAATAAAATAGCTTTTTGAATAACCTTTCAGGAGAGCTCTACCTCGTTTAGTTTCGGCGTTATGCCTCACCGGCCGAAGAAACCTAGGTCCGCTACCTCATATTTTATTATTTTGTCATTATTTCTAGATCGATGAACGGTACCAGATTAAACGCATATTATTAGGCAATAAAATGGCTATTTATTTAAGCTTTCAGTACAGCTCTACCTCGTTTAGTTTCGGCGTTATGACTCACCGGCCGAAGAAATCTAGACCCACTACATCATATATTATTTTTTTGTTATTTCTAGATCGATGAACGGAATCACACTAAGCGCATATTATGACGCAATAAAATAGCTATTTATTTAAGCTTTCAGTAGAGCTCTACCTCGTTTAGTTTCGGCGTTATGCCTCACCGGCCGAAGAAATCTAGACCCACTACATCATGTATTATTTTTTTTACATTATTTCTAGGTCCGCTACCTCATATATTATTATTTTGTCATTATTTCTAGATCGATGAACGGTACCAGATTTACCGGATATTATTAGGCAATAAAATGGCTATTTATTTTAGCTTTCAGTAGATCTCTACCTCGTTTAGTTTCGGCGTTATGCCTCACCGGCCGAAGAAATCTAGACCCACTACATCATATATTATTTTTTTGTTATTTCTAGATCGATGAACGGTACCAGGTTAACCGCATATTATTAGGCAATAAAATAGCTATTTATTTAAGCTTTCAGTAGAGCTCTACCTCGTTTAGTTTCGGCGTTATGCCTCACCGGCCGAAGAAATCTAGACCCACTACATCATATATTATTTTTTTGTCATTATTTCTAGATCGATGAACGGAATCACACTAAGCGCATATTATTACACAACAAAATGGCTTTTTAAACAACCTTTCAGTAGAGCTCTACCTCGTTTAGTTTCAGCGTTTTGACTCACCGGCCGAAGAAATCTAGACCCACTACATCATATATTTATTTTTTTGACATTATTTCTAGACCGATGAACGGAATCACACTAAACGCATATTATTACGCAATAAAATAACTATTTGAATAACCTTTCAGTAGAGCTCTACCTCGTTTAGTTTCGGCGTTATGCCTCACCGGCCGAAGAAATCTAGACCCACTACATCATATATTATTTTTTTGTCATTATTTCTAGATCGATGAACGGAATCACACTAAGCGCATATTATTACGCAATACAATGGCTATTTAAATAACCTTTCAGTAGAGCTCTACCTCGTTTAGTTTCGGCGTTATGAATCACCGGCCGAAGAAACCTAGGTCCGCTACCTCATATATTATTATTTTGTCATTATTTCTAGATCGATGAACGGTACCAGATTAACCGGATATTATTAGGCAATAAAATGGCTATTTATTAAGGGTTTCAGTAGAGCCCTACCTCGTTTAGTTTCGGCGTTATGCCTCACCGGCCGAAGAAATCTAGACCCACTACATCATATATTATGTTTTTGTCATTATTTCTAGATCGATGAACGGAATCAGACTAAGCTCATATTATTACGCAATAAAATATCAATTTGCATAACCTTTCAGTAGAGCTCTACCTCGTTTAGTTTCGGCGTTATGCCTCACCGGCCGAAGAAATCTAGACCCACTACATCATATATTATTCTTTTGTCATTATTTCTAGATCGATGAACGGAATCACACTAAGCGCATATTATAACGCAATAAAATAGCTATTTGAATAACCTTTCAGTAGAGCTCTACCTCGTTTAGTTTCAGCGTTATGACTCACCGGCCGAAGAAACCTAGATCCACTACCTCATATAAGTATTATTTTTTATCATTATTTCTAGATCGATGAACGGAAATACACTAAGCGCATATTATTACGCAATAGAATGGCTATTTAAATATTTTTTCAGTAGAGCTCTACCTCGTTTAGTTTCGGCGTTATGCCTTACCGGCCGAAGAAATCTAGATCAACTACATCATATATTATTTTTTTGTCATTATTTCTAGATCGATGAACGGAATCACACTAAGCGCATATTATTACGCAATAAAATAGCTATTTGAATAACTTTTCAGGAGAGCTCTACCTCGTTTAGTTTCGGCGTTATGCCTCACCGGCCAAAGAAATCTAGACCCACTACATCATATATTATTTTTTGTCATTATTTCTAGATTGATGAACGGAATCACACTAAACGCATATTATTACGCAATAGAATGGCTATTTAAATAACCTTTCAGTAGAGCTCTACCTCGTTTAGTTTCGGCGTTATGCCTCACCGGCCGAAGAAATCTAGACCCACTACATCATATATTATTTTTTTGTCATTATTTCTAGATCGATGAACGGAATCACACTAAGCGCATATTATTACGCAATAGAATGGCTATTTAAATAACCTTTCAGTAGAGCTCTACCTCGTTTAGTTTCGGCGTTATGAATCACCGGCCGAAGAAACCTAGGTCCGCTACCTCATATATTATTATTTTGTCATTATTTCTAGATCGATGAACGGTACCAGACTTACCGGATATTATAAGGCAATAAAATGGCTATTTATTTTAGCTTTCAGTAGATCTCTACCTCGTTTAGTTTCGGCGTTATGCCTCACCGGCCGAAGAAATCTAGACCCACTACATCATATTTTATTCTTTTGTCTTTATTTCTAGATCGATGAACGGAATCACACTAAACGCATATTATTACGCAATAAAATATCTATTTGAATATCTTTTCAGTAGTGCTCTACCTCGTTTAGTTTCAGCGTTATGACTCACCGGCCGAAGAAACCTAGATCCACTACCTTATATAAGTATTATTTTTTTGTCATTGTTTCTAGATCGATGAACGCAATCACACTACGCGCATATTATTAAACAATAAAATGGCTATTTAAATAATCTTTCAGTAGAGCTCTACCTCGTTTAGTTTCGGCGTTATGACTCACCGGCCGAAGAAACCTAGATCCGCTACCTCATATATTATTATTTTGTCATTATTTCTAGATCGATGAACGGAATCACACTAAGCGCATATTATTACGCAATAAAATAGCTATTTGAATAACCTTTCAGTAGAGCTCTACCTCGTTTAGTTTCAGCGTTATGACTCACCGGCCGAAGAAACCTAGATCCACTACCTTATATAAGTATTATTTTTTTGACATTGTTTCTAGATCGATGAACGGAATCACACTAAGCGCATATTATTACGCAATAAAAAAGCTATTTAAATAACCTTTCAGTAGAGCTCTGCCTCGTTTAGTTTCGGCGTAATGCCTCACCGGCCGAAGAAATCTAGACCTCAATAACGTCATCACGTGTAAGATTGTCCACATTTTCGGAACCAATAGGAAGTATATCGGCCGAAATATCAGGGCTTGAGATGTTCAAAACGACTTTGTTTACACGCTGTATATCAGGTGATACTTTCTTTGCTGCCGGATTATCATAACTCAACTCAGCAGTACGATCAATTGCTTTGTTATTACTATTTTTGCAGTGATTTTGTTTGGTGACATCGGAAATTGAGTTTATGCTAATGAATTCATCGTCTTCATTTTGACAATGCTCGGAAGATTGAGCATGTTCAGCATTTTCGTTATCAAACATGGGCAAGGAAAGCGATGATATAGCCACGTCCTCAGAAAGAATACGAGTAAAATCATTATTTTGATCTATTTCCATTGGACCCTGAATTTCATCATAGGTCGGTGAACTGGTGGGAAGATACATTTCGCATTGACTGTACATTGATGACTTTGCGGCATCTTTGTGTACCTTCAACCAAACTTTGTAGATCCTTGTACGATTTCGTAGTGTGTTGGGCAGTTGGAATTGGTCACATAACAATTCGTAACTCACATGAAACGATTGCTTTGGAGAATCAGGTTTGAGACTCAGTTGAAATTTGGCTATAGCCAGTTTTAGCGCAATCGTTGTAAGTGTGGTATCCCTTGGTTGCTTGTAAAAATGGAAGTTTCTAAAACTCGCATTTTCGTTTACAATTTTGAATATGTGTGCGAAATGTTTATATTTACAACCTTCCAAAGTTAAAGATATCTTCTTACACTCATCGACAGTAACTTTTTCAGATTCTTGCAGCTGAGGCCTGAGCTTGTGGAGCTCCGACGAAATTTGCTTAAAGGCACTTATCTTCGAATTATACATTGCAATTAAACAGAGCACATGATCGTGCAAGCAAATTTACAAAACTATATTGGTTGGGCGTTATTTTTTGTTATCATTTATATATAATCAAAGAAACAACACCTAGTAATAAACCCCGGGTTCCTTTATGGCACAACCCGGAAAACGCCAGGAAGATGATAAAAGAAATAAGCAAAACTATTTACCTTACAATATTTACAGATTTCAATTTTCTAACGAGACTATACGATACGACCAAGACACGACATCAATAGGCTAGACAAAAGAAATTGTATTTTTTTTGCCTAATTTTACCCTAACAAGGCTCTAACCCCAGTCGATAGAACGCTGGGAGCTCTAAACGCAAAGTTGAACTGAGCGGAGCTACGACACAGCGTACGTACTCGCTTTCTCAGTCAACTCATAACAACGAGTCTAATAGAAACGAGGAAAACAAAAACATCGATTTAATATAGACGTGCTAGCGCAATGGATCATCGGTAGTGTTTGAAGCTCAGATAGCTACAGAGAGCGTTGCCGCTAATGAGTTTACACAACATAGGCGATATAGGTTCGACCAATCAGAGCTCAGAGTTCGCGTACCGGAACATCCGTGCGTGAAGGCTTACAAACTACATAACAATCGGTCTCATGTGCACATGAACCAGACGGAGATAGGAACATGTAATGAGCCTATGTTAGAGCGGGACGCGAAAGTCATTTGATTAAATGTACTGCTCACGCGCACATGCGACAGGTTATTATTGAGTTCTTACTGGAATAAAAGGCGAATATTTTTTATACCTAAAATGTGCGCATGTCAGTTTTGGTTAAATTAAAATATGTTGTTTTAGTTTTTGATCGGCATCATCAAAAATCAACAAAATACCTGCGCACTAGTTTGTTTTTATTATGAATAGCGGCTACCAGATATATCTCTACTTACCAAAGTAATTAAAATCGAATTAAGGATCACTTTTCGCAATTAGATTTATAAAAATTATGAAGTACATATATGGTATTCTGTGAAGTAGAAAAGTCTTTAAAAAAAGCTGTTACGCTCTCGTTTCGCGTCTCGTTCTTACCCACGCTTATTATTTGTTTCTATATCCTTGAGTTACTAACTACGATATATATAACTCGAATAATTCTTCCAAGTACCTATGAAAAAAGTATGCCGGTCTTACTTTAATGGTGCTTGTTCATACAAAAAAAAAATTGTAAATGAAAAGTTATGTTTAACTTTATATACTGGTTATAATGATTTTAAATATCTTTTTTCATAGCAAAAATCTATATTTAAAATAGGTTAAAATCAGAAAGTAATAGAACACATTTTAGATTTACCAAAACAAGAATCTGATTTAGTCGCACGTTTCGGGTATAAGAATAATTCGAGATAATTTTTTGTAATTAGGAACTCAATAATTTACTTGTGCATGTGTGCGTGAGCAAATCCTACTTATTTAATTAATATATTTATTTAGTAAGTATAATTTATAACATTATAAATGCGTAAGTTTAGATGTTTGTGTATTTGGTTGTTTGTTGCTCAATCACGCAAAAACAGATGACCAGATATGATTTTTTTTGTATAATATTAGTGTATAATTTGATTAATTTGGATTTACTTATATGTAGTATACTTTTTGTCCCGATGATCATGAAAAGGGTGATTCAAATCCACGTACGCCATTCTAGAATTTAAGTTACAGCCAACTGGGAGTATAAGGGCGTGTCAAGAAATTTAATTAAAACATACCAGAATTTGACGTAATGTAAGCAAGTCGACGTTTCGGTATGTCAACGCTGAAGTATAATAAGTCCTTTTGATTGTTGACGCTATTCTTGAGCTTAACCCTTTAGAAATCAGTTCTATTATTGCCTGCAAGTCAAAATGAGTTTGTGATACTTTGACATAGTTTTTGAGTGATATGCTTAAATACAAAAAAAGCTCCTTAAAATGAGAGCAAAAGTACGTTTGTATAGAGAACCGAGCTTCCTGCGGACTCTTAAGTGAATATATTTCAGGTATCCGCTACTCACAAGAAAAATTATATTGTACATGTAAAAACCTATTATGCACGGTATATATCAGTGCGTACCTTGTGATTTGTTCAATGTGTTGGAGTTATAATAACATAATAATAAGCCCTTTGTAAGAGAAATTAACATAATACTAAGACAAATTAACAATGACAACTTAAAAGAGGTATGTGATGAATTCTACAGAATATCTCTTAGTTCGGCGTGCCGGTTGGCAAAGGCCGCCTCCAAGTTAAAGCTCCTGTTGGAGTTATCACCGTATAAATCGGACTACAAATACGTGAGTTACAAACAAAATAATTTTAAAAATATTCCGACCGTCTCTGCTGCATCAACGCACACAAACATAAACACCGCACACATCGAGAGCTGCGTGGAACCAGAGGCATAAGCCATACGCGGCGTGCTACGACCGAGCACCCACACACACGCATCCGTAAGAGCCGTACTACATCAACGCGCAACTCTGAGCCCAGCGGTTTAGAGTCGAAATCGCAATGTGAATCGCAAACTTTAGCGCCGTCCGTAATCATAATTCGCCAAAACAATGAATTGTTCAGCATATGCCCCGAATATACAAAGAGGAGAACTACTAATATGCAGAACCTGCAGGACAAACTATCATCATACGTGCAATAATATAACCACAGAATACAATAGAGAACATCAAACACAGTTCAGTCAAAACGATACGACGCGAAAATGGTGATAACGATTTTGCGTTGCCAGCTAGCTATAGTAGGAGTAATAAATTGAAAGCATTGGACATGGACATCACACAAATGTCATGTGATGAAACATTGAATGATAGCAGTGTACTAGGGGACAGTGTACTAAGAACAAATAATAGAATTCGAAACGAGAGCGTAATGGCAAAAACTATATGGTTTTTTTTTACTTGATTTTTTTTTATGTTTACAAAAACATTGTCTTGAATCCGATTTTAATTGCTCTGTTTAATAGAGATATTGTTCTGTTTAGTAGAACGAAGACCAAGTGACCACCACAATAACATCGTTACATCCAAAAGTTGTTAAAGGCGAGGTACCAAACAAAGTCAGAGAAACGTTGAATTCCTGGCACAGATAAACAGTATTTTCTTTATTTTTCAAAAACGAAAAAAATCTGCTTTTTCTTAAATGGTAAATAAGCGTCTGTGAGCTATATTCTTAAGTTATGGATGCATCCACACTAAAAAGTTGCTTTGTTATTAAGCCTTAGTTTAATGTGGAAATGAATATTTACCATTACAACATTTAACTGACAATATGTGAACCTTATTGTAACGAGATAAGGTATACTAATGAATCTCTAGTGAAACGTGTTACCCTCATGTATGTGAAGTGAACCAGCTATCTGTGGATGTAAGCAGAAGATACATTTAAGAAAGCTCTTAAGTTGTATGTAAAAAATCCTTTGAGTTATAAAGCTTATAAGTCTCATTGATTTTTGGCTTAGTCCAGTCGCAAAATCAGAGTGAGGTTTCTAAATATCTGTCGATCTCTTAAAAACAGTCGCTGCTCCCAAAATCAGCGTTTCACCCATAGTCGCTACAACCAAGTGATGTTTTATATAAAGTATGCCCTAAATTCAAAGGACTTAGGTCGACACTAGCAATCCGCTGTATTAGTTGAAGCACGAATCTGTACTTAAAATACCAATTAAAAATTGAAAAGATACATTTAATTCTAACAAAAACAAAATTTGAATAAGCCGCACGTTTTATTTAAATTTCATTGTATTTACTTTGTTTAGAACGTTCTTGGAACCATTCCATTCGCATGTATGCGTAAGCCATCATCACGCAGACATGTTCCGGTCCGCGCGCGAGACCTGTGTCCTGATTGGTCGAACCTATGTCGCTTTTGTTTGTCCATCGACGGCGGCGCTCTTCAGACACTCATTACCGATGATCAGTAAAGATGCGCAAGCATGTATTATCAGGTTATATGTGGTGGTGTTTCCTTTGTTTCGCATATTTTCTGTTGTTGACAAAGAGAGTCGACAAAGTTTTAAAGCAAATTTAAATTATTTGATGACAGGTCTTGTCTAAAAATGGATTCGAACCTTTGCCAAAACTAAAAAATATATATTGAATGATCTTTCTTGGACATTGTGTTGTCTCCGTCGAAAATGAAAAATATTAGGCGCAAACAAGAGACGCCCAGAGACCCGCCGCGCCCCTACCACCGGCTCCACCGGCCACAACAGAAGTCCCTCGCCCCAGACCGAACCCACATGCGACTCAAGACGGCACTAGGAAGAAGGTGGTTGCGGACTGCATCAACATTCTCCAAAACGTGCTGGCCGCTACACAAGGCGGCAACAATCCCGTCCCCATCATACTCAGGGGACTAGCCGACTTGTACCAAGACGGCTAACCCCACGACTCAAGAAAGGAAGTACCTGTAGTGCCGTCGGCTCGAGTGTCGCTCGCTGGGCCTCCCCTAACGGTGACTCACCCGGCAGGGCTGGACCTCGCCGACGGACGAAGCGAATGATCCCAGCACCGGACCAGACGAGCTACACAGCTCAACTCAAAAACACGTCCGTAGTTATGGACGACGCCCGAATTCGCTGAAAGCGGCACAGCCGCGTATGGCTTCCCCGGAGCCTTACAGGCCCGAGCGATGATCCGAACGCACTCACTACACTACCGATGATCAGTTAAGTTGCGCAATCACGTATTATCGGTGATGATGTTTCCTTTGTTTCGCATATTTTCTGTTGTTGACAAATAGAGTCGAGAAAGTTTTTAAGAAAATTAAAATTATTTGGTGACTGGTCTTGTCTCAAAATGGATTCCAATCTTTGTCAAAAATAATAAAATATTTCTTGAATGATCCTTCTTTAGATATTGTGTCGTCTCCGTCGAAAATGGAAAATATAAGTTGCTTTTATGTTGTTGTTTTTCGAGCGGTTTTAGTAGGAGCTATATCAGAGTAAAGTTAGGCAAATAAATGCAAGTAGCATTTGGTTTTTTTGCCTGTTTAAAATAAAAAAATAAATGGTTCCCAGTGTTGGTTATGATTGTTTTTATTGATCTCTTTTGGAAATTGGGTCGTCTTCGTCGAAAATGAAATAAATATAAGTTGACTTTCCATTGTTGAAAAATAAAGTCTATATATTTTCTGTCGTTGTTGTCAATATAAGAAACGGATCTGGTACCTACCTCATTAGGAAAACATAAAGCAAACAAATACAATTTTTTTTATCGGCGTCTTGTTTTATCAATAAAAAAATTAATTGTTTACCCGTGTCGTCTCGAAACGAGGTTCAGTCTTTGATGAAAATTAAATTTATTTGTTGAATGATTTGTTTGAAAAATGTGTCGTTCATTCATTGTGACTAATAATATGCACATATTGTGAATCCGTTCATCTACCTAGAAAGAATGACAAAAGAAAAATGAGGTAGTGGACCAAGGTTTCTTCGGCCGGTAAGTCATAACGCCGAAACTAAACGAGGTAGAGCTCTACTAAAGGGTAATTTAAATAGCCATTCTATTGCGTAATAATACGCGCTTAGTGTGATTCCGTTCATCGATCTAGAAATAATGACAAAAAAATAATATATGATGTAGTGGGTCTAGATTTCTTCGGCCTGTGAGTCATAACGCTGAAACTAAACGAGGTAGAGCTCTACTGAAAGGTTATTCAAATAGCTATTTTATTGCGTAATAATATGCGCTTAATGTGATTCCGTTCATCGATCTAGAAATAATGACAAAATAATAATATATGAGGTAGCGGACCTAGGTTTCTTCGGCAGGTGAGTCATAACGCCGAAACTAAACGAGGTAGAGCTCTACTGAAAGGTTATTTAAATAGCCATTTTGTTGCGTAATAATATGCGTTTAGTGTGATTCCGTTCATCGATCTAGAAATAATGACAAAAAAATTATATGATGTAGTGGGTCTAGATTTCTTCGGCCGGTGAGGCATAACGCCGAAACTAAACGAGGTAGAGCTCTACTGAAAGGTTGTTTAAATAGCTATTTTATTGCGTAATAATATGCACTTAAAGTGATTCCGTTCATCGATCTAGAAACAATGACAAATAAATTTTTTTATATAAGGTAGTGGATCTAGGTTTCTTCGGCCGGTGAGTCATAACACTGAAACTAAACGAGGTAGAGCTCTACTGAAAGGTTATTTAAATAGCCATTCTATTGCATAATAATATGCGCTTAGTGTGATTCCGTTCATCGATCTAGAAATAATGACAAAAAAATAATATATGATGGAGTGGGTCTAGATTTCTTCGGCCGGTGAGGCATAACGCCGAAACTAAACGAGGTAGAGCTCTACTGAAAGGTTATTCAAATAGTTATTTTATTGGGTAATAATATGCGCTTAGTGTGATTCCGTTCATCTATCTAGAAATAATGTCAAAAAAATAATATATGATGTAGTGGGTCTAGATTTCTTCGGCCGGTGAGGCATAACGCCGAAACTAAACGAGGTAGAGCTCTACTGAAAGCTTAAATAAATAGCAATTTTATTGCCTAATAATATGCGATTAACCTGGTACCGTTCATCGATCTAGAAATAATGACAAAACAATAATATATGAGGTAGCGGACCTAGGTTTCTTCGGCCGGTGAGTCAAAACGCTGAAACTAAACGAGGTAGAGCTCTACTGAAAGATTATTTAAATAGCCATTTTATTGTTTAATAATATGCGCTTAGTGTGATTTCGTTTATCGATCTAGAAATAATGACAAAAGAATAATATATGATGTAGTGGGTCTAGATTTCTTCGGCCGGTGAGGCATAACGCCGAAACTAAACGAGGTAGAGATCTACTGAAAGCTAAAATAAGTAGCCATTTTATTGCCTAATAATATTCGGTTAATCTGGTACCGTTCATCGATCTAGAAATAATGACAAAATAATAATATATGAGGTAGCGGACCTAGGTTTCTTCGGCCAGTGATTCATAACGCCGAAACTAAACGAGGTAGAGCTCTACTGAAAGGTTATTTAAATAGCCATTGTATTGCGTAATAATATGCGCTTAGTGTGATTCCGTTCATCGATCTAGAAATAATGACAAAAAAATAATATATGATGTAGTGGGTCTAGATTTCTTCGGCCGGTGAGGTATAACGCCGAAACTAAACGAGGTAGAGCTCTACTGAAAGGTTATTCAAATAGTTATTTTATTGCGTAATAATATGCGTTTAGTGTGATTCCGTTCATCGATCTAGAAATAATGTCAAAAAAATAATATATGATGTAGTGGATCTAGATTTCTTCGGCCGGTGAGGCATAACGCCGAAACTAAACGAGGTAGAGCTATACTGAAAGGTTATTCAAATAGTTATTTTATTGCGTAGTAATATGCGTTTAGTGTGATTCCGTTCATCGATCTAGAAATAATGTCAAAAAAATAATAGTGGGTCTAGATTTCTTCGGCCGGTGAGTCAAAACGCTGAAACTAAACGAGGTAGAGCTCTACTGAAAGGTTATTTAAATAGCCATTTTGTTGTGTAATAATATGCGCTTAGTGTGATTCCGTTCATCGACCTAGAAATAATGACAAAAAAATAATATATGATGTAGTGGGTCTAGATTTCTTCGGCCGGTGAGGCATAACGCCGAAACTAAACGAGGTAGAGCTCTACTAAAAGGTTATTTAAATAGCTATTTTATTGCGTAATAATATGCGCTTAGTGTGATTCCGTTCATCGATCTAGAAATAATGACAAAAAAATAATATATGATGTAGTGGGTCTAGATTTCTTCGGCCGGTGAGGCATAACGCCGAAACTAAACGAGGTAGAGCTCTACTGAAAGGTTATTTAAATAGCTATTTTATTGCGTAATAATATGCGCTTAGTGTGATTCCGTTCATCGATCTAGAAATAATGACAAAATAATAATATATGAGGTAGCGGACCTAGGTTTCTTCGGCCGGTGAGTCATAACGCCGAAACTAAACTAGGTAGTGCTCTACTGAAAGATTATTTAAATAGCCATTTTATTGTTTAATAATATGCGCTTAGTGTGATTCCGTTCATCGATCTAGAAATAATGACAAAAAATAATATATGATGTAGTGGGTCTAGATTTCTTCGGCCGGTGAGTCATAACGCCGAAACTAAACGAGGTAGAGCTCTCCTGAAAGGTTATTCAAATAGCTATTTTATTGCGTAATAATATGCGCTTAGTGTAATTCCGTTCATCGATCTAGAAATAATGTCAAAAAAATAATATATGATGTAGTGGGTCTAGATTTCTTCGGCCGGTGAGGCATAATGCCGAAACTAAACGAGGTAGAGCTCTACTGAAAGCTTAAATAAATAGCTATTTTATTGCTTAATAATATGCGGTTAACCTGGTACCGTTCATCGATCTACAAATAATGACAAAATAATAATATATGAGGTAGCGGACCTAGGTTTCTTCGGCCGGTGAGTCATAACGCCGAAACTAAACGAGGTAGAGCTCTACTGAAAGGTTATTTAAATAGCCATTTTATTGCGTAATAATATGCGCTTAGTGTGATACCGTTCATCGATCTAGAAATTATGACAAAATATAATATATGAGGTAGCGGGCCTAGGTTTCTTCGGCCGGTGAGTCATAACGCCGAAACTAAACGAGGTAGAGCTCTACTGAAAGATTATTTAAATAGCCATTTTATTGTTTAATAATATGCGCTTAGTGTGATTCCGTTCATCGATCTAGAAATAATGACAAAAGAATAATATATGATGTAGTGGGTCTAGATTTCTTCGGCCGGTGAGGCATAACGCCGAAACTAAACGAGGTAGAGATCTACTGAAAGCTAAAATAAATAGCCATTTTATTGCCTAATAATATTCAGTTAATCTGGTACCGTTCATCGATCTAGAAATAATGACAAAATAATAATATATGAGGTAGCGGACCTAGGTTTCTTCGGCCGGTGATTCATAACGCCGAAACTAAACGAGGTAGAGCTCTACTGAAAGGTTATTTAAATAGCCATTGTATTGCGTAATAATATGCGCTTAGTGTGATTCCGTTCATCAATCTAGAAATAATGACAAAAAAATAATATATGATGTAGTGGGTCTAGATTTCTTCGGCCGGTGAGGTATAACGCCGAAACTAAACGAGGTAGAGCTCTACTGAAAGGTTATTCAAATAGTTATTTTATTGCGTAATAATATGCGTTTAGTGTGATTCCGTTCATCGATCTAGAAATAATGTCAAAAAAATAATATATGATGTAGTGGGTCTAGATTTCTTCGGCCGCTGAGGCATAACGCCGAAACTAAACGAGGTAGAGCTATACTGAAAGGTTATTCAAATAGTTATTTTATTGCGTAGTAATATGCGTTTAGTGTGATTCCGTTCATCGATCTAGAAATAATGTCAAAAAAATAATAGTGGGTCTAGATTTCTTCGGCCGGTGAGTCAAAACGCTGACACTAAACGAGGTAGAGCTCTACTGAAAGGTTATTTAAATAGCCATTTTGTTGTGTAATAATATGCGCTTAGTGTGATTCCGTTCATCGATCTAGAAATAATGACAAAAAAATAATATATGATGTAGTGGGTCTAGATTTCTTCGGCCGGTGAGGCATAACGCCGAAACTAAACAAGGTAGAGCTCTACTAAAAGGTTATTTAAATAGCTATTTTATTGCGTAATAATATGCGCTTAGTGTGATTCCGTTCATCGATCTAGAAATAATGACAAAATAATAATATATGAGGTAGCGGACCTAGGTTTCTTCGGCCGGTGAGTCATAACGCCGAAACTAAACTAGGTAGTGCTCTACTGAAAGATTATTTAAATAGCCATTTTATTGTTTAATAATATGCGCTTAGTGTGATTCCGTTCATCGAGCTAGAAATAATGACAAAAGAATAATATATGATGTAGTGGGTCTAGATTTCTTCGGCCGGTGAGGCATAACGCCGAAACTAAACGAGGTAGAGATCTACTGAAAGCTAAAATAAATAGCCATTTTATTACCTAATAATATCCGGTAAATCTGGTACCGTTCATCGATCTAGAAATAATGACAAAATAATAATATATGAGGTAGCGGACCTAGGTTTCTTCGGCCGGCGAGTCATAACGCCGAAACTAAACGAGGTAGAGCTCTACTGAAAGGTTATTTAAATAGCCATTCCATTGTGTAATAATATGCGCTTAGTGTGATTCCGTTCATCGATCTAGAAATAATGACAAAAAAATAATATTTATATAAGGTAGTGGATTTAGGTTTCTTCGGCCGGTGAGTCATAACGCTGAAACTAAACGAGGTAGAGCTCTACTGAAAGGTTATTCAAATAGCTATTTTATTGCGTAATAATATGCGCTTAGTGTGATTCCGTTCATCGATCTAGAAATAATGACAAAAAAATAATATATGATGTAGTGGGTCTAGATTTCTTCGGCCGGTGAGGCATAACGCCAATACAAAACGAGGTAGAGCTCTACTGAAAGCTTAAATAAATAGCTATTTTATTGCCTAATAATATGCGGTTAACCTGGTACCGTTCATCGATCTAGAAATAATGACAAAATAATAATATATGAGGTAGCGGACCTAGGTTTCTTCGGCCGGTGAGTCATAACGCTGAAACTAAACGAGGTAGAGCTCTTCTGTAAGGTTATTTAAATAGCCATTTTGTTGCGTAATAATATGCGCTTAGTGTGATTCCGTTCATCGATCTAGAAATAATGACAAAAAAATAATATATGATGTAGTGGGTCTAGATTTCTTCGGCCGGTGAGGCATAACGCCGAAACTAAACGAGGTAGAGCTCTACTGAAAGGTTATTTAAATAGCTATTTTATTGCGTAATAATATGCGTTTAGTGTGATTCCGTTCATCGATCTAGAAACAATGACAAAAAATAATATTTATATAAGGTAGTGGATTTAGGTTTCTTCGGCCGGTGAGTCATAACGCTGAAACTAAACGAGGTAGAGTTTTACTGAAAGGTTATTCAAATAGCTATTTTATTGCGTAAGAATATGCGCTTAGTGTAATTCCGTTCATCGATCTAGAAATAATGTCAAAAAAATAATATATGATGTAGTGGGTCTAGATTTCTTCGGCCGGTGAGGCATAACGCCGAAACTAAACGAGGTAGAGCTCTACTGAAAGCTTAAATAAATAGCTATTTTATTGCCTAATAATATGCGGTTAACCTGGTACCTTTCATCGATCTAGAAATAATGACAAAATAATAATATATGAGGTAGCGGACCTAGGTTTCTTCGGCCGGTGAGGCATAACGCCGAAACCAAACGAGGTAGAGCTCTACTGAAAGTTTATTTAAATAGCTATTTTATTGCGTAATCATATGCGCTTAGTGTGATTCCGTTCATCGATCTAGAAACAATGACAAAAAAATAATATTTATATAAGGTAGTGGATTTAGGTTTCTTCGGCCGGTGAGTCATAACGCTGAAACTAAACGAGGTAGAGCTCTACTGAAAGGTTATTCAAATAGCTATTTCATTGCGTAATAATATGCGCTTAGTGTGATTCCGTTCATCGATCTAGAAATAATTTCAAAAAAATAATATATGATGTAGTGGGTCTAGATTTCTTCGGCCGGTGAGGCATAACGCCGAAACTAAACGAGGTAGAGCTCGAATGAAAGCTTAAATAAATAGCTATTTTATTGCCTAATAATATGCGGTTAACCTGGTACCGTTCATCGATCTAGAAATAATGACAAAATAATAATATATGAGGTAGCGGACCTACGTTTCTTCGGCCGGTGAGTCATAACGCTGAAACTAAACGAGGTAGAGCTCTACTGAAAGGTTATTTAAATAGCCATTTTGTTGTGTAATAATATGCGCTTAGTGTGATTCCGTTCATCGATCTAGAAATAATGACAAAAAAATAATATATGATGTAGTGGGTCTAGATTTCTTCGGCCGGTGAGGCATTACGCCGAAACTAAACGAGGTAGAGCTCTACTGAAAGGTTATTTAAATAGCTTTTTTATTGCGTAATAATATGCGCTTAGTGTGATTCCGTTCATCGATCTAGAAACAATGACAAAAAATAATACTTATATAAGGTAGTGGATCTAGGTTTCTTCGGCCGGTGAGTCATAACGCTGAAACTAAACAAGGTAGAGCTCTACTGAAAGGTTATTCAAATAGCTATTTTATTGCGTAATAATATGCGCTTAGTGTGATTCCGTTCATCGATCTAGAAATAATGACAAAATAATAATATATGAGGTAGCAGACCTAGGTTTCTTCGGCCGGTGAGTCATAACGCCGAAACTAAACGAGGTAGAGCTCTACTGAAAGATTATTTAAATAGCCATTTTATTGTTTAATAATATGCGCTTAGTGTGATTCCGTTCATCGATCTAGAAACAATGACAAAAAAATAATACTTATATAAGGTAGTGGATCTAGGTTTCTTCGGCCGGTGAGTCATAACGCTGAAACTAAACGAGGTAGAGCTCTACTGAAAGGTTATTCAAATAGCTATTTTATTGCGTAATAATATGCGCTTAGTGTGATTCCGTTCATCGATCTAGAAATAATGACAAAAGAATAATATATGATGTAGTGGGTCTAGATTTCTTCGGCCGGTGAGGCATAACGCCGAAACTAAACGAGGTAGAGATCTACTGAAAGCTAAAATAAATAGCCATTTTATTGCCTAATAATATCCGGTAAATCTGGTTAGGTTCATCGATCTAGAAATAATGACAAAATAATAATATATGAGGTAGCGGACCTAGGTTTCTTCGGCCGGTGATTCATAACGCCGAAACTAAACGAGGTAGAGCTCTACTGAAAGGTTATTTAAATAGCCATTCTACTCGTATTGCGTAATAATATGCGCTTAGTGTGATTCCGTTCATCGATCTAGAAATAATGACAAAAAAATAATATATGATGTAGTGGGTCTAGATTTCTTCGGCCGGTGAGGCATAACGCCGAAACTAAACGAGGTAGAGCTCTACTGAAAGGTTATTTAAATAGCCATTCTATTGCGTAATAATATGCGTTTAGTGTGATTCCGTTCATCAATCTAGAAATAATGACAAAAAATAATATATGATGTAGTGGGTCTAGATTTCTTCGGCCGGTGAGGCATAACGCCGAAACTAAACGAGGTAGAGCTCGAATGAAAGCTTAAATAAATAGCTATTTTATTGCCTAATAATATGCGGTTAACCTGGTACCGTTCATCGATCTAGAAATAATGACAAAATAATAATATATGAGGTAGCGGACCTACGTTTCTTCGGCCGGTGAGTCATAACGCTGAAACTAAACGAGGTAGAGCTCTACTGAAAGGTTATTTAAATAGCCATTTTGTTGTGTAATAATATGCGCTTAGTGTGATTCCGTTCATCGATCTAGAAATAATGACAAAAAAATAATATATGATGTAGTGGGTCTAGATTTCTTCGGCCGGTGAGGCATTACGCCGAAACTAAACGAGGTAGAGCTCTACTGAAAGGTTATTTAAATAGCTTTTTTATTGCGTAATAATATGCGCTTAGTGTGATTCCGTTCATCGATCTAGAAACAATGACAAAAAATAATACTTATATAAGGTAGTGGATCTAGGTTTCTTCGGCCGGTGAGTCATAACGCTGAAACTAAACAAGGTAGAGCTCTACTGAAAGGTTATTCAAATAGCTATTTTATTGCGTAATAATATGCGCTTAGTGTGATTCCGTTCATCGATCTAGAAATAATGACAAAATAATAATATATGAGGTAGCAGACCTAGGTTTCTTCGGCCGGTGAGTCATAACGCCGAAACTAAACGAGGTAGAGCTCTACTGAAAGATTATTTAAATAGCCATTTTATTGTTTAATAATATGCGCTTAGTGTGATTCCGTTCATCGATCTAGAAACAATGACAAAAAAATAATACTTATATAAGGTAGTGGATCTAGGTTTCTTCGGCCGGTGAGTCATAACGCTGAAACTAAACGAGGTAGAGCTCTACTGAAAGGTTATTCAAATAGCTATTTTATTGCGTAATAATATGCGCTTAGTGTGATTCCGTTCATCGATCTAGAAATAATGACAAAAGAATAATATATGATGTAGTGGGTCTAGATTTCTTCGGCCGGTGAGGCATAACGCCGAAACTAAACGAGGTAGAGATCTACTGAAAGCTAAAATAAATAGCCATTTTATTGCCTAATAATATCCGGTAAATCTGGTTAGGTTCATCGATCTAGAAATAATGACAAAATAATAATATATGAGGTAGCGGACCTAGGTTTCTTCGGCCGGTGATTCATAACGCCGAAACTAAACGAGGTAGAGCTCTACTGAAAGGTTATTTAAATAGCCATTCTACTCGTATTGCGTAATAATATGCGCTTAGTGTGATTCCGTTCATCGATCTAGAAATAATGACAAAATAATAATATATGAGGTAGCGGACCTAGGTTTCTTCGGCCGGCGAGTCATAACGCCGAAACTAAACGAGGTAGAGCTCTACTGAAAGGTTATTTAAATAGCCATTCCATTGTGTAATAATATGCGCTTAGTGTGATTCCGTTCATCGATCTAGAAATAATGACAAAAAAATAATATTTATATAAGGTAGTGGATTTAGGTTTCTTCGGCCGGTGAGTCATAACGCTGAAACTAAACGAGGTAGAGCTCTACTGAAAGGTTATTCAAATAGCTATTTTATTGCGTAATAATATGCGCTTAGTGTGATTCCGTTCATCGATCTAGAAATAATGACAAAAAAATAATATATGATGTAGTGGGTCTAGATTTCTTCGGCCGGTGAGGCATAACGCCAATACAAAACGAGGTAGAGCTCTACTGAAAGCTTAAATAAATAGCTATTTTATTGCCTAATAATATGCGGTTAACCTGGTACCGTTCATCGATCTAGAAATAATGACAAAATAATAATATATGAGGTAGCGGACCTAGGTTTCTTCGGCCGGTGAGTCATAACGCTGAAACTAAACGAGGTAGAGCTCTTCTGTAAGGTTATTTAAATAGCCATTTTGTTGCGTAATAATATGCGCTTAGTGTGATTCCGTTCATCGATCTAGAAATAATGACAAAAAAATAATATATGATGTAGTGGGTCTAGATTTCTTCGGCCGGTGAGGCATAACGCCGAAACTAAACGAGGTAGAGCTCTACTGAAAGGTTATTTAAATAGCTATTTTATTGCGTAATAATATGCGTTTAGTGTGATTCCGTTCATCGATCTAGAAACAATGACAAAAAATAATATTTATATAAGGTAGTGGATTTAGGTTTCTTCGGCCGGTGAGTCATAACGCTGAAACTAAACGAGGTAGAGTTTTACTGAAAGGTTATTCAAATAGCTATTTTATTGCGTAAGAATATGCGCTTAGTGTAATTCCGTTCATCGATCTAGAAATAATGTCAAAAAAATAATATATGATGTAGTGGGTCTAGATTTCTTCGGCCGGTGAGGCATAACGCCGAAACTAAACGAGGTAGAGCTCTACTGAAAGCTTAAATAAATAGCTATTTTATTGCCTAATAATATGCGGTTAACCTGGTACCTTTCATCGATCTAGAAATAATGACAAAATAATAATATATGAGGTAGCGGACCTAGGTTTCTTCGGCCGGTGAGGCATAACGCCGAAACCAAACGAGGTAGAGCTCTACTGAAAGTTTATTTAAATAGCTATTTTATTGCGTAATCATATGCGCTTAGTGTGATTCCGTTCATCGATCTAGAAACAATGACAAAAAAATAATATTTATATAAGGTAGTGGATTTAGGTTTCTTCGGCCGGTGAGTCATAACGCTGAAACTAAACGAGGTAGAGCTCTACTGAAAGGTTATTCAAATAGCTATTTCATTGCGTAATAATATGCGCTTAGTGTGATTCCGTTCATCGATCTAGAAATAATGTCAAAAAAATAATATATGATGTAGTGGGTCTAGATTTCTTCGGCCGGTGAGGCATAACGCCGAAACTAAACGAGGTAGAGCTCGAATGAAAGCTTAAATAAATAGCTATTTTATTGCCTAATAATATGCGGTTAACCTGGTACCGTTCACCGATCTAGAAATAATGACAAAATAATAATATATGAGGTAGCGGACCTACGTTTCTTCGGCCGGTGAGTCATAACGCTGAAACTAAACGAGGTAGAGCTCTACTGAAAGGTTATTTAAATAGCCATTTTGTTGTGTAATAATATGCGCTTAGTGTGATTCCGTTCATCGATCTAGAAATAATGACAAAAAAATAATATATGATGTAGTGGGTCTAGATTTCTTCGGCCGGTGAGGCATTACGCCGAAACTAAACGAGGTAGAGCTCTACTGAAAGGTTATTTAAATAGCTTTTTTATTGCGTAATAATATGCGCTTAGTGTGATTCCGTTCATCGATCTAGAAACAATGACAAAAAATAATACTTATATAAGGTAGTGGATCTAGGTTTCTTCGGCCGGTGAGTCATAACGCTGAAACTAAACAAGGTAGAGCTCTACTGAAAGGTTATTCAAATAGCTATTTTATTGCGTAATAATATGCGCTTAGTGTGATTCCGTTCATCGATCTAGAAATAATGACAAAATAATAATATATGAGGTAGCAGACCTAGGTTTCTTCGGCCGGTGAGTCATAACGCCGAAACTAAACGAGGTAGAGCTCTACTGAAAGATTATTTAAATAGCCATTTTATTGTTTAATAATATGCGCTTAGTGTGATTCCGTTCATCGATCTAGAAACAATGACAAAAAAATAATACTTATATAAGGTAGTGGATCTAGGTTTCTTCGGCCGGTGAGTCATAACGCTGAAACTAAACGAGGTAGAGCTCTACTGAAAGGTTATTCAAATAGCTATTTTATTGCGTAATAATATGCGCTTAGTGTGATTCCGTTCATCGATCTAGAAATAATGACAAAAGAATAATATATGATGTAGTGGGTCTAGATTTCTTCGGCCGGTGAGGCATAACGCCGAAACTAAACGAGGTAGAGATCTACTGAAAGCTAAAATAAATAGCCATTTTATTGCCTAATAATATCCGGTAAATCTGGTTAGGTTCATCGATCTAGAAATAATGACAAAATAATAATATATGAGGTAGCGGACCTAGGTTTCTTCGGCCGGTGATTCATAACGCCGAAACTAAACGAGGTAGAGCTCTACTGAAAGGTTATTTAAATAGCCATTCTACTCGTATTGCGTAATAATATGCGCTTAGTGTGATTCCGTTCATCGATCTAGAAATAATGACAAAAAAATAATATATGATGTAGTGGGTCTAGATTTCTTCGGCCGGTGAGGCATAACGCCGAAACTAAACGAGGTAGAGCTCTACTGAAAGGTTATTTAAATAGCCATTCTATTGCGTAATAATATGCGTTTAGTGTGATTTCGTTCATCAATCTAGAAATAATGACAAAAAATAATATATGATGTAGTGGGTCTAGATTTCTTTGGCCGGTGAGGCATAACGCCGAAACTAAACGAGGTAGAGCTCTCCTGAAAGGTTATTCAAATAGCTATTTTATTGCGTAATAATATGCGCTTAGTGTGATTCCGTTCATCGATCTAGAAATAATGACAAAAAAATAATATATGATGTAGTGGGTCTAGTTTTCTTTGGCCGGTGAGGCATAACGCCAAAACTAAACGAGGTAGAGCTCTACTGAAAGCTTAAATAAATAGCCATTTTGTTGCCTAATAATATGCGGTTAATCTGGTACCGTTCATCGATCTATAAATAATGACAAAATAATAATATATGAGGTAGCGGACCTAGGTTTCTTCGGCCGGTGAGTCATAACGCCGAAACTAAACGAGGTAGAGCTCTACTGAAAGGTTATTTAAATAGCCATTTTATTGCGTAATAATATGCGCTTAGTGTGATACCGTTCATCGATCTAGAAATTATGACAAAATATAATATATGAGGTAGCGGGCCTAGGTTTCTTCGGCCGGTGAGTCATTACCAAACAGCTCCAAATATTAGTTGCTTTAATTTCAAACGTCGTTTTGTAAATTTAAGGTTTGATTTAAAGACTCCTTTATTTAGTCGGTTAATTTTAGTGTGAAGTTAGCGGCTTAAAGTTGGCAGGTCTTTGTGAAGTTGGTGGCCAAATGTTGGCTGCCAATTAGCCGCCAACTTTCGGCCGCTAACTTCACACCGGTACATAAAGCCGGGTCCCCAGCGCCATGTTTTTCGTGTTTGCAAACATCAAACGTGTTTTTCGAACACAAAATAGGCGTGGCCTCAATGTTAAGGCCGGTCCACTTCACCAAAAATCCAACAAAACATGTTTGTAAAACATGTTTGATGTTACTAAACACGAAAAACATGGCGCTGGGGACCCGGCTTAATAATTTACAACGTGATTAGTGACGTGATCTTCGGGCGTATGCCGACATACGGAAAGTTTCGACGTGCGTCACGACGTCATCTTTAAACTATTGACGAAACATGATATATAACGACGTGATTGGTAACGTCAGAATTAGACATGTGCCGAAACAGAATAATTTATAACGTGATCAGGGACGTCACCTTTAGACGTATGCCGACATACGGAAACTTACGACGTGTTTCATGATGTCACCTTTAAACCAATGACGAAACACGACATACTATGACGAGATTTGTAACGTCATTATTAGACCTCTGACGAAACACAATATTTTTTACGTGATCAATGACATCACTTTTAGGCGTATGCCGACACACGAATACTTTCGACGTATTTTACATTGTCATTTTGAAACGACTGATGAAACACGATATAATACGACGTGATTTGCAACGTCATCATCAGACCTATGCCGAAACATAATAAATTATAACGTGATCAGCGACGTCACTTTTAGGCGTATGCCGACACATGAATACTTTCGACGTATTTTACAACGTCATCTTTAAACCACTGTTGAAACACGACATATTACAACGTGATTTGCAACGTCATTATCAGACCTCTGACGAAACACAATATTTATTACGTGATCAGAGATGTCACTTTTAGGCGTATGCTGACATACGAAAACTTTTGACATATTTTACAACGTCATCTTTAAACCACTGACGAAACACGACATATTACGACGTGATTTGCAACGTCATTATCAGACCACTGACGAAACACAATATTTTTCACATGATCAGTGACGTCACTTTTAGGCGTATTCCGACATATGAAAACTTTCGACGCGTTTTACAACGTCACTTCTAAATCACTGACGAAACACGACATATTACGATGTGATTTGCAACGTCATCATCACACCTATTACTAAACATAATAATTTATAACGTGATCAGCGACGTGACTTTTAGGGCGTAAGCCAAAACACGATAACTTTCGACGTGTTTTACAACGTCATCTTGAAACCACTGAAGAAACAGGGCATATTACGACGTGATTTGCAACGTCTTTTACAGACCCATGACGGACCAGGATAATTAATAACGTGATTAGCGACGTCATTTTCAGGCGTTATGCCGACATACGATAACTTTCGACGTGTTTCACAACGTCATCTTGATTCCACTGAAGAAACAGGACATATTACGACGTGATTTGCAGCGTCATTATCAGACGTATGACGGACCAGGATAATTAACAACGTGATTAGCGACGTCTTTTTCAGGCGTTATGCCGACATACGATAACTTTCGACATGTTTTACAACGTCATCTTGAAACCACTGAAGAAACAGGACATATTACGACGTGATTTGCAACGTCATTAGCAGACCTATGACGGATCAGGATAATTAATAACGTGATTAGCGACGTGACTTTTAGGCGTAAGCCAAAATACGATAACTTTCGACGTGTTTTACAACGTCATCTTGAAACCACTGAAGAAACAGGACATATCAAGACGTGATTTGCAACGTCATTATCAGACGTATGACGGACCAGGATAATTAACAACGTGATTAGCTACGTCATTTTTAGGCGTTATGACGACATACGATAACTTTCGACATGTTTTACAACGTCATCTTGAAACCACTGAAGAAACAGGACATATTACGACGTGATTTGCAACGTCATTATCAGATCCATGACGGACCAGGATAATTAATAACGTGATTAGCGACGTCATTTTCAGGAATTATGCCGACATACGATAACTTTCGACGTGTTTCACAACGTCATTTTGAAACCACTGAAGAAACAGGACATATCAAGACGTGATTTGCAACGTCATTATCAGACGTATGACGGACCAGGATAATTAACAACGTGATTAGCGACGTCATTTTTAGGCGTCATGACGACATACGATAACTTTCGACATGTTTTACAACGTCATCTTGAAACCACTGAAGAAACAGGACATATTACGACGTGATTTGCAACGTCCTTAGCATGCTTATGACGGATCAGGATAATTAATAACGTCATTAGCGACGTCATTTTCAGGCGAATACCGACATACGATAATTTTCGACGTAGTTTACAACGTCATCTTGAAACCACTGAAGAAACAGGACATATTACGACGTGATTTGTTACGTCATTATCAGACCTACGACGGATCAGGATAATTAACAACGTGATAAGCGACGTCATTTTTAGGCGTATGCCGACATACGAAAATTTTCCACGTGATATTTGACGTCATTTATTTCCATAAGACGTAAAATTGAAAAAAAAACACCAAAAATTCACGTCATAATTCACGTCTTCTGGCAGAAATTGTTGACTGGGATAAAATTAGCAAAACCTGGACATAATTCGATAACCGTAATTTTCTTTTTCTATGATTTAAAGTATTGTTAATTATGGTTAAAATAAAAAGAATTAAACATTTTAAAGCTCAGCGTCAATGTTAAAAAAAAAAATCTGTAAGTAAGGCATTTAACTTTGTAAAAGTACCTGTATTATGATAAGAAAAAATATCATTTAGACAATTATCGTGGATATTTTTTGTTTAATAGTACGTTTCTCATATAGTACTAATAAAATGTTGACGGCATCAATTAAAGACTTTTGACGTAGATGTATTTGGTTTTCCAATAATTACTCATATTTGTGACTTTAGAGATCTGCAATATGGTGATAAATTATTAAAAATTAAACAGCTTCTCTATGCACATAACTACGTCAAAATTGTTAACATTGACGCGGAGCCTTAAAATGTTTAATTCTTATAATTTTAAGTATAACTAACGATGCTTGATATCATACAAAAAGAAAATTACAGTTATCGAATTATGTCCAGGTTTTGCTAAGTAGGGTGTGGGATTCGAAAAAATATGTGTTACAATATTAATTCAAAGTAGATACTTTTACTAAACTGCAAAAATAAACTTGGTTTTGTTCCTTTTCCGTACATTGACAATTAGATTTAGTGAAGTGTTATGTTAATATTGTTAATATTTAAATACATATATTTTGTCTGAGGAGGCTATCAGGGACCACACAAGATTAAAAAAATAATTTAACAAAACTCATATATTGTGGAAATAAAGCTATAATATATGTATTGCAGTTACCGGGAGAGAACAGCCAGCTCACAGGCTGTGTCACTACTTACCTACTGACTTGGCTAAGCATTTCATCAGTCAATATACAGTCAGTATTTTTTTCGAATAGTTGAAGTTGAATTGATTGACATCTGTGCAAAACACGACCAACTGCGGCCCTGAAAAGGGCCTTGTCATTGGTGCTAAGCTTTCACATTATTACCACACCATATCAATTACATAAACTACCTAAAATAAATATTTAACACAAAGCTCGAGTCTATCCGCCGAAACCATATAACGTCCTTCCTTGCCGCTTCAACGCGTAAACGACGTCCATAGCCGTCACGGTTTTCCGTTTCGCATGCTCGGTGTACGTCACGGCATCTCTGATGACGTTTTCTAGAAAGACTTTGAGCACGCCTCGCGTTTCCTCGTAAATTAGCCCGGAAATTCGTTTGACGCCGCCTCGCCGCGCGAGTCTTCTTATAGCTGGCTTGGTGATCCCCTGGATGTTGTCTCGGAGAACTTTCCTGTGCCGCTTCGCGCCTCCCTTCCCAAGACCTTTGTCTCCTTTGCCGCGGCCCGTCATTTTAGATGTTTACAGTTTGGCGGTTGATGCGAGACTGCGGTGCGCACGGCACGCTGTGTTTTTATAGGCGCGGTCGAGCAGCGGTTTGTTCTTGAAGGTAGACTACGCTAATGATTTTTAGAAGTACCCTCGGAATATTGAAATCGAATTATAGTGTCACTGTTTCACTACGTGATGATTAATGTAATCAGAAGCTTTTCGGGCGAGACGTCTACCCTTTTTACTAATACTTTCAATACGGTATTTCACTGATAATCAGCTACTTTTAAACTTCAAAAACGCTCTGTTAGTATGAAGGTGCAGGGAAGTGCCCAATGACGTAACAATTTTCTAATGTCAGACTGCGTCCTTCTTTTCTTCTCTTTCTAATATAAAATTGCAATCTTTAATTAATATCTTTAAAATTGCATAAACAAGGTGGAGATTATTCGATCTTGTTGTATACTTTCGTAAAAAGTGATGGATTGGTCGCTGACCCACGGCCATAATCTATGCCCACGGCACAACTACGATGCTTAACCCTTTGAACGCTTTCATATTTGAATGAAGTGATCACTCAGACGCCAAGGTATCAAAAATTGATGTAACGTTTGAAATAAAACTCCTTATCTCGTCCGAATAAAGTTGTATTTCGATGCCACAGTAATTCAAGTTGTTATTTAAATCAGACTCACAAAGAACTTTTATTACTTATTATACTAATTGCCACTATCGACCTCACGCTAGCACAGTTAACCAAGCACTGACTCAACGGCCCATGGCTCCCTCCTAACGGCACTTCCCCGCCATTACTTCTTTATTTTCTTGTCTACCCTCTAATACTTTATAATAAAGTTGTAATAGCGGCCAAGTACCGGTCAAGATCAATACTTTAATCTTTCATATATGCTTTAATAATTAAGCCAATTACAATTTTAAATACTAAAATCACAACACTCGGTCATCCGACTGCGTGCTATCTCCGGAGCACGCGTAAATCACAACATTCTTAATCCTTGATCCAAGAACAAATATAACAAAAGGGGAGCAGGGAAAAAGAAAAACCCTAATAACCTTAAGGTTACTTGCACTTCAAACAGCATGAATAGTTAACGTCCATATTGAATCTACTACATATAAACATCTTAAGCCTAGGTTATAATAATGCTGTCTTATTTATGCCAGAAACACGTCAGTCTTATACTTAACAGGGTTGTACATAATATCAATCAACAGCAAATAATTGGTTAATTTCACGCTCCCTCTTTTTCCGTCTATTCGGAATCCGAATTTGAGGCAGATGACTCGGAACCGGATGACCTGGTCACCTGAAGTGCCTGTACACTGATCCAGGGACGCATCCTATCAGATGCTACTACACTGTCGTACTTCTTTGTATTAAACCCTGGTACATTACTAATCCTATAGCGATCATTGCCTAGACAATGGGTTACTTTATACGGGCCGATGAACTTAGGTAACAGTTTTTTACTTTTACCGTTATTATAAAAACTGGTCTTGGTAAGCTTTATTAGATCACCGACAGAGTACGAAACTGCTGGAACTCTCTTTGCATCGTACAATTCCTTCTGTTTTTCTTGACTATGTTTAATGTTCGCTGATGCCTCTTTCCTAATTTCATCGACCCGCCTATCAGTTCCTACTACAACAGACGCAGATTCCCCGATATCGCCAGCAAGCGAATGCGAGGTATTACCCTGGCTATCATCCAAAATCTCATTAGCCAACGGGGAACGATGAGGAAATGTTTCGTCGCCTAATACAGTCTCACTACCAGTTGAAGCTGGAGTCGTGCCATCACAATTTGTTATTTCGCTGTGGTCTGTTGATAACTTATTATCAATGGGACAGTTCGACTTAACCCCAAAAAGCAATTCAGACGCACTTTTTTTTTGTCGTGGCATTAATGGTATTGTTGATACCCCATTGTACTTGACCCAGTCGCCTGTCCCAGTCGCGTTCATTATTTTCAAAATTTTGTGTAGACAGAGCGGTAAGAATGGTTTGATTGTATCTCTCAGCCTGCCCATTTGCCCTAGGGCAAGCGACTGCGTTAAGCACATGTTTAATGCCTTTGTTCGCACAGAATTCCTTAAATTGACCCGACGTAAATGCAGTCCCACGGTCTGTTATAATTCTGTGCGGCATCATAAAGTCGTAGAATAAACTATCTAAAGCTTTAACTACGTTTTTCGTTTTCGTATCTTTGACTGGTCTAACAAAAACGTATTTTGTGAATCCGTCCACTATAGTTAAAATATAGCTGTTGCCAGCTTTACTTTTAACAAATGGTCCCAAATGGTCCAAGTGCAAGGTGTGGAACGGTTGTGCCACTTTTTCTATCGGATGTAGAAAGCCAGTACTAGCTCGAGCCGCATTATCTTTATTATACGCGCAATCGATACACGCCGCCACGTACTTTTTGACAAACCGTCTTAACTTGGGGAACCAGTAGCGATTTTGGATGCGTTCTAATGTTTTAGCAAATCCAAAATGACCCATGTCATCGTGGTTCGCCCTACAAATCTGCCATCTAGCATCTTTGGGAACTACCAATCGCAACCCGTCCTCTAATTTCCTGTGTAGTGCATGATTCTTAACAACGAAGTTGTTCTTTACATCAGCAGCCTCACGATCTAAACATGGTTTTAAAATTTTAAAAATCCTTTCGAGTTTAGGGTCGGCCATTTGCAATGTAAGGATCCAATTATCAGTATTTATGTGTAGAACACTGGCTGAGAGCAGTGAACCAGTGTCTTTTGGAGGATTGCGGCTAAGGGCGTCTACGTGATTCATCCGACATCCCGGTCGGTATTCAATGTTAAAGGTATACTCGCTTATAGTCAGCCACCAGCGCGCAATCCTCGGGATTAGGTCGCGCTTTGTAAGGGTGGTCCGTAACGCGTTACAATCCGTGTGCACAGTGAAGTCAAGTCCCAAAAGATAGGGTCGAAACTTTTTTAGCGAGCAGACCACCGCCAAAGTCTCTAATTCATATGAGTGATAATGACGTTCCTCGGGTGTGGTCTGCCGGCTAAAGTATGCAACGGGTTTCAACACCTTGGGACTCGTCTGCCACTGCATAAGAATACCACCCAATCCCAGCGAGCTAGCATCAGAGTGCACCTCCGTCTCCAAGTCCGGATTATATAATGCCAGCAAAGGACGTTTAATCAGGCATTCCTTTAGCATCTCAAATGACTTGATCTCCTCTTTACTCCATTGCCACGGCATATTTTTCTTAAGCAGCGCAGTCAGAGGTCTGGCAATTTCACCGAACCCTTTCACAAAGCGGCGAAAATAGCTCGCCAGGCCCAGGAACTGTCGGACCTCATGAACATTACGAGGTACGGGAAAATCTCGCACCGCCAATATTTTCCTCTCACTTGGCTTAATACCCTCAGCAGATATCTCGTACCCCAAATACTCAATGCTCGTGTCGAAAAAGCTGCATTTTGCTAGTTTAAGAGTTAGTCCAGCATCCTGAATGAGTTTGAGAACGTCCTCTAGTCTCTCAAATCCTTCATCGATGGATGCCGATGGGATGAGAAGGTCATCCATATACGCTAAAGCACTCTTGAACCTTCGCGTACCCAGTAATCCATTCATCATCTTCTGGAATACGGCAGGCGCATTTGCCAACCCGAACGGCATGCGTTTAAATTCATAATGCCCGTCCGGGGTGACAAACGCTGTCAAGTGTCGACTGTTTTCTCCCATCGGGATCTGGTAATAGCCAGATGCTAGATCCAACGTTATGAAATATTTATTCCCGCTCAGATTTGACAACTGGTCGTCAATTAAAGGGAGGGGATATTTATCTTTGACAGTTTTATTATTAAGGGCTCGGTAGTCCACACAGAGTCGAGACTCTCCATTCTTTTTCTTGACCAATAATATGGGACTAGCATAATTGGAGTTCGACTCTTGTGCAATATCATTTGTTACCAACTCGTCAACAATATCCCTCACCTTTTGACGTTCCTGATGCGACAGTCGATAAGGTCTATACACCACAGGCGTATCATCGTGCAAATCTATATTCATCACAGCGCCTTTGGCGCATCCTAGTTCATCGAGGTTTTGGGCAAAGCACGTCCTATACTTTTGGAGGAGCTGGTGCAGTCTTTCGCGGGTTTTCTCATCGATCTTCTCACCTACTCTAATGTCAGACTTGTCAACAGGCGTCATTTCCTTTCCGTCTCGCTCAGTCTGCACTAGCAGAGTCTTAACTTCCCCTATTGGGTTGACTCTAGCTATTAACATTCCAGCTTTGAAGTTAAGTGACCCCCTAGTCAGTGACGTAACAAACACTAACGCCTTATTATCAGTCACCTCGTAACAACCCTGATGTAGGTGGTACTCCTGATTGGGACTCGTCCTGGTACCTCCGTCAGAGTAAACACTACCTGTATAAGTCTCTTTTGTGCAGACTTCCACTAAACCTCCTTTAATTATCGTAACGTCTTTAGAGACATAAAGACAAAGGGTCTGACTTTCTCTCAGGGAGGGATCAGTGGGAGTATGATAAAAGAACAATCTCTCCTTGTCCTTCAATACGGTTACCGACGACATTTCGGTAAAATTTTGCCCGACCAATAGCGGGACCTGCAAGTACGCGTCATCAACAGCCAAAACATCTAGTTCCGTATCAACTTCGTCAATTCTAACATGCACGGTAGCCTTGAATTTCGGTATGACTGTAGAGTTGCCGAACCCCCTTATTGTGGGCAATGGCGTGCTTCCACTTTCAATTAACCCCAAAGTGACTGCATCCGAATACCGAATTAAGCTGCAGTCACTTCCGAAGTCAATGTAAGCATTAAACGTTTTTCCATTAACGCAAACAATTTTATTGAACTTATCATCTACGTCATCGACTACGCCATTGCAAAGCGGGATTGGGTATCTAGGGTGACCTTCAGGGATTTTTGTTTTGTAAGTCTGATTTGGCTCGACTTGATCGGATAACAAATTGTCTGTGTCTACTATAACTTTTAGGACCTTCTTGTCAGCGGACTGATTGCTTGGGCTGCTGGTTTCACGCGTTTGCAATTGTAACGGTCTCCTAACGCAATTCTCGATATTATGCCCTATTCTATAACACTTTCCGCATTTTACAATTGGCTTAGTGCAATTAACATAAATATGACCACGCTCATTGCAATTAAAACAGGTGGAGTCTGCTCCCCTGTTACTTGTGACACTTCTACCGTTACCTCGAAAGTCGCGTCTCTTCGACAAGTTTGATGCTAATGGACCACGTGTTGCGTCCCTAGATTGTGAGGGCTGTTGTGATGCTAGGTAATTTAACAAGTCTTCCGGTTCCTCACATTTAAGGGCTTGGGCCCCGTTCCTAACTGAACTATCAGTAATTCCATAAATTATACAGTCAACCGCCTTTCGACCGACAATCTCGCACCTACTTAATAACGACAATTTCTCGTAAAAATAATCTCTAAGAGTTTCGTCTGTGCGAGATTTTCGATTTAGCATTTCGTCCAATAATTTACCGTAATTCACGTCATTCGGAAAAGCTTTTATTAATTTGCTTTGCCACATCTCCCATGAGTAACTAAGTGATGGAAGCGATTCATACCAGCTTTTGGCTACTCCGCGTAACTTCTGCAACGCATAGTGAATTATCTGCTTCTCGTCCCAGGAATAGATTTCTGCGCACTCGTTCACCTTTTTTAACCAGCGTTCAACGCCCTGTGCTTTGTTGTTGGGGTCGAATTCTGGGACTACATTATTGGATGAAATGCTCTTACTTAGTAAACCTTGTAGCGCGGACACTATCTTTAGCAATTCATCGGCTGTCAATTCCGGTCGGCTCCTTTGCGCAGGAGTCTCGCCGGATTCCTCTGATGATGACGACGACCGTCTGCGCCTGCGTCTTCGCCTTGGACGCTTCGGTGTGTAACTCCTCTCATCATCTGAAATTGTTAAGCGCATTTTATGTTCTTGCCTAAGAACCGTGCGACTTTCACTTTGACTTTGAACTTTCACTTTGGACTTTGACTTCAGACTTTACACTTGGACTTTGTACTTTTACTTTGTACTTTGACTTTTTACTTTGACTCTGTACTTTGACTTCGTACTTTGACTTTAAACTTTGACCTCTGACTTTGTACTTTCACTTTGGACTTTGACTTTTTACTTTGACTTCGTACTTTGACTTTAAACTTTGACTTTGAACTTTGACTTTGTACTTTGTCTTTGTACTTTGACTTCAACACCTTTACATAGTTACTGCAATCACGAAGGAAAGTAAACTAGTTCCTATCATTATGACGTTTATTATAACTTTTGTAACCTTCGTGAGTTGCAAAAACTATGAGCGGCACACCTACGCGGCCGCCCTTATGCTAAACAGCACACCTACGCTGTTAGCTCACTCTACAAGCAGCACACATACATGGCCACACTCACTCTAAACAGCACACCTACATGGCTGTTAGCTCACTCTATAAGCAGCACACCTACATGGCCGCACTCACGCTAAACAGCACACCTACATGGCTGTTAGCTCACTCTATAAGCAGCACACCTACATGGCCGCACTCACGCTAAACAGCACACCTACATGGCTGTTAGCTCACTCTAAAAGCAGCACACCTACATGGCCGCACTCACGCTAAACAGCACACCTACATGGCTGTTAGCTCACTCTATAAGCAGCACACCTACATGGCCGCACTCACGCTAAACAGCACACCTACATGGCTGTTAGCTCACTCTATAAGCAGCACACCTACATGGCCGCACTCACGCTAAACAGCACACCTACATGGCTGTTAGCTCACTCTATAAGCAGCGCACCTACATGGCCGCACTCACGCTAAACAGCGCACCTACATGGCTGTTAGCTCACTCTAAAAGCAGCACACCTACATGGCCGCACTCACGCTAAACAGCACACCTACATGGCTGTTAGCTCACTCTATAAGCAGCACACCTACATGGCCGCACTCACACTAAACAGCACACCTTCATGGCTGTTAGCTCACTATCAAACTGCACATTCTCCCTTACATAAGTAGGTACACTTACAAGAGCTTCAACAGATTCCATAATTCGTTACGATACGATTAATTACCATTTGCTCTAACCAAATGCAACGCTCGTTTTGTGCGTGTACCTACACATGCTATCAATAAGTCATATAACGTCTTAAAGGATATTCAAAATTACTTACTATTTTCATCCGGCATGGCGCGCGAGCTCTGCACACTTCTGAAGTGAAATAAAACTCCTTATCTCGTCCGAATAAAGTTGTATTTCGATGCCACAGTAATTCAAGTTGTTATTTAAATCAGACTCACAAAGAACTTTTATTACTTATTATACTAATTGCCACTATCGACCTCACGCTAGCACAGTTAACCAAGCACTGACTCAACGGCCCATGGCTCCCTCCTAACGGCACTTCCCCGCCATTACTTCTTTATTTTCTTGTCTACCCTCTAATACTTTATAATAAAGTTGTAATAGCGGCCAAGTACCGGTCAAGATCAATACTTTAATCTTTCATATATGCTTTAATAATTAAGCCAATTACAATTTTAAATACTAAAATCACAACACGTTTAAACCAATAAAAACAAATAATAATAGATTTTTTCATGATCAAAGTACACGTTCACTCCGACCTTTTTAGTGATTGTTGGCGTGGTGGGCACGACCACTTTATAGGTTCTTGGCGTTCAGTGTTAACTGCTTGAGTTATCGAAAAATTAAATTCCCCATAGCACACCTGAGCTACCAAGAACTCAACCCAATATTTCTTCTGCACCTCGCCACAATTTTTAACCATCGTGTATCATACTGAAAATTTGGGCCCTTTGTAGATGTATTTATAAAGGGGTAGTTAGGTACGACGACAAGCGAAACGAGGATGAGTGTTAGTAGAACAGAGACCCTCCAAGAGCGTGCCAGGGGCCTTTAAGCTCGAAATACTAATTTTATCTCTATCGCACTTGCATATTGAAGTGACAGAGATGAAGCAGTCGTGCTGTTAGTTCTTACTAAATACACAACGGTGCTACGATCTATGTGGAGTATTTCACTGGTATCTCCATCTCAGTATAGGTATATATTGTACTTTGTGGAGCGTGCCGCGGCAGCGGCCGGCGAAATGCCAGAACCAAACATTTTCAAACTACCCAGAAATAGAAGCCTCGCTTGCGATTCTTCTGGACTAGAGTCGCAAAACTCCTACGCTACGGCTACGGTATCTGCTTACCATCAGGCAGGCCGTAACCTTGTTTGCCACCTTCGTAGTATATAAAGACTTTGAAATGGTTAAATAATTACTGGTAAACGATACAATTTTTATAAATAAAATGACATTGCTTTATTTACATTTATTGACTACACAATTCATATGGGCATTTAATATAGACTATACTAAACATGCAACAATTATACTATTTATAAAACTTCTTATAAAATATAATATACATAAAATACTCCATATAATGCACGGCACCATCGAACTCCATTAAAGGCACTTTTAAAGGCACCTTATTTTAACCTTTCGATCGCCCTAGACGTGTTATCACGTCGTACATACACAAATGCGTGGCGTTCGAAAAGTGTGTCACAAGAATCAATTTTTTGAAGACTCAAGTTGTTGCCAGAGAGGATTTTGCTACAAGTGACACAGTTTTTCTCATCTTTAGATAGGAATGAGTTTTATACAAACATTTTCTTGATTGGAACACATAAGTCTCCATTTTCTAAGGATGTCATACATAAAAATAACTTCATATCGTCGTGTGAACACTCGTATCTTAGAACATTTTAGGTAACAAATACCTAACTTAGTGTGTTTAGGTTTGCCAACCGACGATACGTACAATACATTGAATTTCATATAATGACGTAATTATAGTAGCTCATTATAGCTTTAAAATTATATGAAACACACTGTACAAGTTTTAATATAAAAATAACATGCTATTACATAGCATACAGTTAGTAGCACAACTGAACCAATGTCCACTACTTTGATAAGTATCGTCAATTAAAACAAAAAGGGTTAAGAATAATGTTTCCATTGAAACACTGAAATTGCCTATTCTAGGTGGTTTCAGTTTTTTGGGTTGTCTTAAAAAAAAACAAATTATTAGGAAAATAAATTAGGTTAAAATTTCCAGTTTTTAGGTTTCAGTAGGTAAATAACTATAAATCGTAAGTAATACATTTGTACAGCAGTTTTGTTGCTCATTTCTAGGAGTAATATTGTATATAAAACATTTATATTTTTATATAGTTTGACATCTATTAAATCGAATCCTACTAACAGGCGAATATTGACTCACTTATGCTACTAACTGTATATATACCATAATTCGATCCCGGACACATTCGTCACTTTTCGACTAAGTTCCTAAAAACGCATTTATGTATTTTTTGTGCACTTTCGTCAGTAGTGACGAATCTGTACTTAAGTTTAATTTCTGTTTGTTTTTGCCACTAGTGACCAAAACGAACTCATAATAAATTTGAGTATATATTCGTCTGCAACGGAAAAAAGTAATTTTAACCTTTTCGCCGCCACGTCAAAAAATTGAAAAGCGTGCCACCTACACCAAGCAACAAATTGCACGTAAAGAACTGTTAACTTCGTAGTGTCAAATGAAGGTACAATTTATTTTGAATTTTGTGACTTGATATCAAGTCGTGGCGTGTGGGGCACGAAATGCTCTGACTTCATATCAAGCCATCTATCTTAGGAGAGTCGTAGTTACGATCGCCGTGTGAGACGTCGGAAGCGGATCAACCGGTATCCTGCACATGCTAGACTCAGATTGGGAACCGTGGGCTTCGCCCATTACAATGCAGGAGGGACGGGGGTCAACCACCTACATCCGGACCTTCCCTCACCTCGAACGTAGAGGACCAGTAGAACCGGTACTACAAACTCACTTGTGCCTGAGATGTTACCGCAGGCAGCACGGACCCCTCTACCTACTTCACTGGAAGTTTAACCCCCCCCCCCCCCCCCAGGTAGAGAGGCGGGGATAGATGGATCGCCCTCCCGACCCACCCCCCCTTCCTAAGAGTATGCGCGACATAAATGTCACAACAGACTCCCAAGATCACCCTATCAGCACTTCACGAAACAGAAGCCCCTCAGAAGCCGACGCCAATCGGGGGAGGCACCGTAGCCAACCAGTGGCCCCAGTGGGGCATCCTCCCCCCCCGAGAGCTCATGTTGACATCTCAGGCACAAGTGAGTTTGTAGTACCGGTTCTACTGGTCCTCTACGTTCGAGGTGAGGGAAGGTCCGGATGTAGGTGGTTGACCCCCGTCCCTCCTGCATTGTAATGGGCGAAGCCCACGGTTCCCAATCTGAGTCTAGCATGTGCAGGATACCGGTTGATCCGCTCCGACGTCTCACACGGCGATCGTAACTACGACTCTCCTAAGATAGGTAGATACTAGTCAAGGTGGTTATTGTAATAAAACACTTTTAAAACTAATCCTTATTATTTTCTACACAGTATGTTATAATACCATAAAAGCTGTTGAATATTTAACCCTTTATTCCAGCACCCGCGGGTGCTTGTTGTACCTCATGGCTTGTACCCATAAAACTAGAGTGTATGCAGCCACCACCACCACCATATCAGCCCTAGGACGTCCACTGCTGGACATAGGCCTCCCCCAATTTCATGGGGGGTAAATGCCATAATCGCCACGCTTGGCATGCGGGTTGGCAGCCGCAGATACCCAATCTCAGTTAACCTGAGTAACGGATTCGCCACCTAGTAATGATGTGAGGGAGTGTTCGCATATCTGTAAGGAAATGGGTTCACAGCGTGTACTCATACAACGCGACGGAGGGAACTCTGTCAACATGAGCTCTCAGGGGGGGGAGGATGTTAAACTTTCTGGCCCTTCGGGTAAGTCCAGTGAAGTAGGTAGAGGGGTCCGTGCTGCCTGCGGTAACATCCAGGCACAAGTGAGTTTGTAGTACCGGTTCTACTGGTCCTCTACGTTCGAGGTGAGGGAAGGTCCGGATGTAGGTGGTTGACCCCCGTCCCTCCTGCATTGTAATGGGCGAAGCCCACGGTTCCCAATCTGAGTCTAGCATGTGCAGGATACCGGTTGATCCGCTTCCGACGTCTCGGGGTGGTGGATCCGTCCTTCATGGACGCACCCCCCCCCCGCGCGGCGGTCGTAACTACGACTCTCCTAAGATAGGTAGATACTAGTCAAGGTGGTTATTGTAATAAAACACTTTTAAAACTAATCCTTATTATTTTCTAGCTGTTGAATATTTAACCCTTTATTTGACAAAAAAATGCTTATGCCCCATATTCAAGCCTCGGTGGCACTAAATAGTCCAAACAATTTCAGTAAAAAAAAAAAACAGAAAGATAGTCAAATAGTTTGTATATCCTAATATACATTGCCAAATAAAGGGTTAAGAAAACTACCAAGTTAAAGGTCAAAATGCATTAAGCCGCAGTAAATTAGTTTTACTGTAAACAATGTAGTGCTGGACTTGGCACCATTTCAGAGAATCTACGGAACTTTGCACCCATTTAGATCTCAGTTCTTTTGTCGGTGAAGACGACAACCAAGCATCGCATATTCTGAAGATTGAACTTGGCGGGAGTAACTATGACTCTCTTAAGCTCCTTTTTCGCTTTTGTATATACGAGAGCGCGAGGGGGTGACGGAGCGTTCGTAGTTCTCCTGGGTGGTTTCCATAAATCTCACCAACTATATATATATGGACGAAGGAGTGGCCTGTTTCAGCAAAGGGTTCAATTCTGAAAAGGTACACCAGCCATCCAGTAATGGGGATCCAGGCTTCTGAATTTCTATGCATTATAAGGGAGACCGCCTGGGTCTCAACTCCTACCTCCAACCTACCAGTGGTACCGCTGTATAAACCGATGGAGGGGGGGGGATCTCTCCAATCTCTGTGTTAGTCGCCTCGGGAGAGATTGCGCTGAAGGTCTGAGCGCAGAGTCTGATGGAGGCGCGAGTGCACCACTACGTTGGGGGGACAAGGTCAGGGTGTACGCCACTTGCAGACCACCTGCTTGTGGGGCCTTTGGGATTGCATCTTCGGGGTAAACCTGGAGATGAGGCCAGATGGGTCGTGACTACGGTCGCGGCCAAGCATAGCAAACACCTCTGTTGTGATGGCCCTTGCAAAAATATGCGTGCGATAGGGCTCTGGGGGTTAGCAGCCCACTTAGCCTGATTATATTTTGCTCCGAAGTCAAATAAAGAAATAAATTTGTCACCGGCCCCTCCACTGAGGACCGGTCGGGCAAATAATCCGCGTCGGGGCGAGCGCGGCGGCGGTGAGTCAGCAGTAGTTGAGCCTGCTGACCACAGATGTCCAATTTGTGGCAGAGAATTCAAAACAAAGATCGGATTAGGCGTTCACAAGCGTAGCGCGCATCCGGTACAGGCCAATGACGACGTTGCCCCTATAGTGGCGAAGCGACGGTGGCGTGACGAGGAGGTGGCTATCATGGCAAAGACTGAAGCACGTCTTGTTCATGAACAAGGCAGTTGCGGCAACGCGGAGCTGCTCGATGCGCTCGTTGGGTTCGGAAGGACCCTCGAGGCCTTAAAAGGGCGAAGGCGGTATCCGGAGTACAGAGCTTTGGTACAGTCGTACCTTGCCGAGTATCAGGAGGCGCCGGATATCCAAGTTGAAGCGACACCTGAAGTCTTGCCGGATGTGCCACTAGAATCGCCCCCGCCCGCTGATGAGCATCCTGCGGTTAGTTGCGATGGGCCTAGTGCGGCTGATGTGTTAGCGGCCCTTTTGCGGGGTGCAGCGACCAGGTTGGCTAAGCGAAGTTCTGAGCAGCGAGCCGCGGGGCAGCGTCATATGAATGATCAGACCGATAACGACCATTGCACTGAGCCTGCGAGGTTGTCTAGACGGAAGCGGCGTAGAGCAGAGTACGCGAGGGTGCAGAATCTGTATCGCAAGTGTCGGAGCCGTGCGGCGGCTGAGATTATTAATGGCGCGTGCCGGCGCGTTGGCCATAGTCTTGGGGAGTTGGAAGCCTACTGGCGACCGCTTCTTGAGAAGGTGTCTGACGCCCCGGGTCCCACACCGAAAGCCCTGGCCGATTTACGTCGGACTGTGGAAGACGGAGGACGTGCGCGCGACTTCCTCAGCTGTGGGCGCCATTTAGTCCGGATGAGATTAAGGCGTCACGCATTGATTTGAACACTGCTCCAGGACCGGACGGAATACGTGCCGAGGACTGGCGGTCGGTTTCTGTGGCCCATAAGGCGGAATTGTTCAACGCTTGGATGACGAAGGGTGAGATCCCGAGTGAACTACGGCAGTGCCGAACTATCTTTGTGCCGAAAACGGATGCGCCTGCTGCGCCGGGGGAGTATAGGCCGATTACGATCGCGTCTGTACCTCTCCGGCACATGCATGCGCTCCTGGCGAAAAGATTGTTAGCTTGCTGCCCACCTGATATACGTCAGCGCGGGTTTATAACGGCCGACGGTACGTTAGAGAATACTGCGGTGCTTGACGCTATATTGGGTGACTGCAGGAAGAATCTCAGGGAGTGTCATGTGGCGGTGCTAGACTTTGCCAAGGCTTTTGATACAGTGTCGCATGCGGCGCTGTGTGATTTGCTGAAGGCGAGGGGCTTGCCTGGGCCTTTCTGTGATTACGTGGCTGGACTCTATCGATCGGCGAGCACAACGCTTGCCGTGAATGGTAAGACTAGCAGCCGTCCTGTAGTTGTGGGTCGCGGGGTCCGCCAGGGGGATCCGTTGTCGCCTATTTTGTTCAACATGGTTTTGGACGTTGTACTTGCAGGTCTGCCCGGAGAAGTAGGCTACAGGTTGGAGGGGGAACGTGTTTCCGCTTTGGCCTATGCCGATGATCTCGTCCTCTTAGGAGGTTCAAAAGTAGGGCTGCAAGAGTCATTGGATTGTGTTGACAGAGTAGGTGCGATGATGGGTCTCACGTTGAATCGTCCGAAGTGTTCCGTCCTCTCGATGGTGCCCAATTGCCATATCAAGAAACACAAGTATCTTACGGAGAGTACATTTAAGCTCAGTGGTAGATACCTTAAACAAGTGTCTTGTATTGAGCGTTGGCGTTACCTGGGAGTTGACTTCAGCGCAGCTGGAAGCGAGAGGTTAGAGTGTTTAATAGGAGCGGCTTTGACTAACATCAAAAGGGCTCCTCTCAAGCCACAACAACGACTTGAGATTACCAGGGATCACTTGATTCCGAGGTTCGTCCACGGCCTTGTGCTGGGGAAAATCTCGGATGATCGCCTGAGAATGCTCGACCTCCAGATCCGGAATTCGGTGCGTGAGTGGTTACGGCTCCCCAAAGATGTGCCTCTAGCGTATTTTCACGCTTCAACTGCGGACGGCGGCTTGGGTGTGCCTTCCTTTCGGGCTTTTATACCGGACCTCATTATAAAGAGGTACGGCCGTTTGAGCTCGTCGGAGTGGCAAGTTGCTCGGGCTGCCTCCAGGTCCGACAGGATCCGTAAAAAGTTGAAGTGGGGAATGCGCCTATTTCAGAGACTATCTGCGGAACATCCAACCTCACACAGACGAACAGTGTGTCAGTATTGGCGTGAAAAGCTTCATGCATCTTGCGACGGTTACGAGCTTCGTGAATCGTCGCGTGCCCCCGAGTCTACTAAGTGGATTAGGGAGCGGTGCTTGGAGTATACTGGCCGGGACTTCGTGCAGTTCGTGCACTGCCATATTAATGCGCTTCCATCGAGAGTTCGCAACTCGCGGGGGCGCAGGGTGGGTCGTGAGTCGGAGCTTTTGTGCCGCGCAGGTTGCAAGGTGCAGGAGACGACGGCTCACACCATCCAGCAGTGTCACAGAACGCACGGCGGCCGTATTGAACGCCATAACTGTGTGGCTCGTTTTGTCGCTAAGTCGATGGAGAGCCGGGGTTGGAAAGTTCAGTTGGAGCCTAACATACGCACAGCGGTCGGCCTTAGGAAGCCGGACATCATAGCCGTGAAGGGTGGTATGGGAGTTATTGTGGATGCACAGGTGGTCTCTCGGGCCACATACCTCTTAATGACGCGCATTACGAAAAGCGTAAAAAGTATGGCAACCATGTTGAGCTGGTTGAGAAGGTAGCGGGTATACTGGGGCTACCCGGACCAGAGTGCGTACGCACGACTTCTTGTACTATTTCCTGGCGAGGTGTTTGGAGTAGTAGGTCCCTAAAAGATCTTAAGACACTACTTGGGCTTCCGAATAAGGCATGTCAGATTGTTCCAGGCCTGGTGTTACGTGGTTCACACATGAATTGGACACGGTGGAATCAAATGACCACTACTGTTTGACTTATCGCGTTCGGGCTCGAACCGATAGATCAGTGGACAGCATAAGCTGGATGGCCATTAGTACGTTGATTTTCCAATGCCCTGCCACCGTAAAAGGAATGTGGTAACGCCTGTAGTAGAGGAACACCGGAAAATCTTTTCTGTTTCCAGCAAATTTGGAATTCGTATATATGAGTGCCATAAAGGCTTAGGGGCAGTGAGGACTCCCGCGCAAAGTTAATCTGTGATGATTATTTTACTAATTAAAAAGAAATGACACAGGCGTGAGGTACTAGATTCCATGGAATAAAAAAAATGAAAAATAGGTAGATACTAGTCAAGGTGGTTATTGTAATAAAACACTTTTTCTCAAACATGCAATGAAATATTGATGTTATGTTCCTTATAATAGGCTGCGAAGTATGACGTTTCAGGTGCGGCTAGGACAAGAGGTAGTTAATGGGATTTCATACAAATCTTGCAGGCCTAGGCCTGCAAAGTCCTCTTTTTTAATTTTCATTCCACATAAATTTGTGGCACAGGCATCATGACATTCTGCCACTATGCGTATTAAAAATAAAACTTTGATTTTTTTGTTGTTTATTTCATTGCATGTTTGAGAAAAGCACGATACATACCTCGGCGGGAAATATGGGGTTGCCGGCCTTAGACCTATCCGGCCTCGCTTCGCTCAGCCGTCTATATGTCTTCGGCCGGCAACCCCTTTTGTCCCGGCCTCTGTAGTAATGTACTATTAAAACTAATCCTTATTATTTTCTATACAGTATGTTATAATACCATAAAAGCTGTTGAATATTTAACCCTTTATTTGACAAAAAAATGCTTATGCCCCATATTCAAGCCTCGGTGGCACTAAATAGTCCAAACAATTTCAGTCAAAAAAAAAACAGAAAGATAGTCAAATAGTTTGTATATCCTAATATACATTGCCAAATAAAGGGTTAAGAAAACTACCAAGTTAAAGGTCAAAATGCATTAAGCCGCAGTAAATTAGTTTTACTGTAAACAATGTAGTGCTGGACTTGGCACCATTTCAGAGAATCTACGGAACTTTGCACCCATTTAGATCTCAGTTCTTTTGTCGGTGAAGACGACAACCAAGCATCGCATATTCTGAAGATTGAACTTGGCGGGAGTAACTATGACTCTCTTAAGCTCCTTTTTCGCTTTTGTATATACGAGAGCGCGAGGGGGTGACGGAGCGTTCGTAGTTCTCCTGGGTGGTTTCCATAAATCTCACCAACTATATATATATGGACGAAGGAGTGGCCTGTTTCAGCAAAGGGTTCAATTCTGAAAAGGTACACCAGCCATCCAGTAATGGGGATCCAGGCTTCTGAATTTCTATGCATTATAAGGGAGACCGCCTGGGTCTCAACTCCTACCTCCAACCTACCAGTGGTACCGCTGTATAAACCGATGGAGGGGGGGGGGGATCTCTCCAATCTCTGTGTTAGTCGCCTCGGGAGAGATTGCGCTGAAGGTCTGAGCGCAGAGTCTGATGGAGGCGCGAGTGCACCACTACGTTGGGGGGACAAGGTCAGGGTGTACGCCACTTGCAGACCACCTGCTTGTGGGGCCTTTGGGATTGCATCTTCGGGGTAAACCTGGAGATGAGGCCAGATGGGTCGTGACTACGGTCGCGGCCAAGCATAGCAAACACCTCTGTTGTGATGGCCCTTGCAAAAATATGCGTGCGATAGGGCTCTGGGGGTTAGCAGCCCACTTAGCCTGATTATATTTTGCTCCGAAGTCAAATAAAGAAATAAATTTGTCACCGGCCCCTCCACTGAGGACCGGTCGGGCAAATAATCCGCGTCGGGGCGAGCGCGGCGGCGGTGAGTCAGCAGTAGTTGAGCCTGCTGACCACAGATGTCCAATTTGTGGCAGAGAATTCAAAACAAAGATCGGATTAGGCGTTCACAAGCGTAGCGCGCATCCGGTACAGGCCAATGACGACGTTGCCCCTATAGTGGCGAAGCGACGGTGGCGTGACGAGGAGGTAGCTATCATGGCAAAGACTGAAGCACGTCTTGTTCATGAACAAGGCAGTTGCGGCAACGCGGAGCTGCTCGATGCGCTCGTTGGGTTCGGAAGGACCCTCGAGGCCTTAAAAGGGCGAAGGCGGTATCCGGAGTACAGAGCTTTGGTACAGTCGTACCTTGCCGAGTATCAGGAGGCGCCGGATATCCAAGTTGAAGCGACACCTGAAGTCTTGCCGGATGTGCCACTAGAATCGCCCCCGCCCGCTGATGAGCATCCTGCGGTTAGTTGCGATGGGCCTAGCGCGGCTGATGTGTTAGCGGCCCTTTTGCGGGGTGCAGCGACCAGGTTGGCTAAGCGAAGTTCTGAGCAGCGAGCCGCGGGGCAGCGTCATATGAATGATCAGACCGATAACGACCATTGCACTGAGCCTGCGAGGTTGTGTAGACGGAAGCGGCGTAGAGCAGAGTACGCGAGGGTGCAGAATCTGTATCGCAAGTGTCGGAGCCGTGCGGCGGCTGAGATTATTAAGGGCGCGTGCCGGCGCGTTGGCCATAGTCTTGGGGAGTTGGAAGCCTACTGGCGACCGCTTCTTGAGAAGGTGTCTGACGCCCCGGGTCCCACACCGAAAGCCCTGGCCGCTTTACGTCGGACTGTGGAAGACGGAGGACGTGCGCGCGACTTCCTCAGCTGTGGGCGCCATTTAGTCCGGATGAGATTAAGGCGTCACGCATTGATTTGAACACTGCTCCAGGACCGGACGGAATACGTGCCGAGGACTGGCGGTCGGTTTCTGTGGCCCATAAGGCGGAATTGTTCAACGCTTGGATGACGAA
>CAJHZS010000007.1:0-64994 GCA_905163555.1 Notocelia uddmanniana
ATTTTGTACTACTACCCCGCCCAAGATGAATAGAATATACAGATCAGGCGCCGCCGCCCGGATTTTAAGTTAGTTTGAAATGGAAAAAAAAAATAGTCGTACATATATTTGGTTTTTGCTAATTTTAGTAACGCAAGCCAGGCTTTTGGGCTTTTAAGACCGTACCGCCGGTACTGTGTGACGTGTAATAATATGTAAACGAGTTTGAGTTTGAAAACTGTCTTATTCCAATCTTGGCTAAGTAATACGGTACGAGTAGTAGGCTTTTATATCTTGACAAATAGTTGCTATAAAATTATGAAAAAAATATTATTGGGGTTCTTGTTAACAAGTTAACGAAATGAGACAATATTTCATACTACTTCAAAATTTGAAATGTTGTCATTAGGGTAATTTCACAAATCAATCAATGTCACTTGTTACGCCGATGACACGCTCGTGATAGCCCAGGGACCCAGCTACCGCGACGCAGCCGTTCTAGCGACAGCAGGAGTTGCTCATTGCGTCAGCAAAATCAAACGGCTGGGCCTGGAGGTGGCCCTAACTAAATCAGAGGCCATTTATTTCTATGGTCCACGGAGACCACCCCCAGCTGGCGCACATATTGTGGTGGGCGGAGTCCCGATTGCTGTCAAGCCTACACTGCTATACCTCGGTGTCGTGCTTGACAGCAAATGGAATTTCAGAGCGCATTTTGAGCGCCTGGCGCCGAAGTTGATGCGTGCGGCGTCAGCCTTTGGGCGTATACTACCAAACCTGGGAGGGCCCAAGGGCTCATGTCGTCGCCTGTATACGGGCGTGGTGCGCTCGATGGCGCTCTATGGTGCCCCAATATGGGCAGACGCGCTTAATAACCACAACATTGCTCAGCTGCGCCGACCGCAGAGAGCAATGGCCGTGAGGGTGATCAGAGCGTACCATACGGTGAGCGCAGAAGCAGTGTGTGTACTAGCTGGTTCCATACCCTGGGACCTGGACGCGAGGGCCCTCGCTTGCCTGTATCAGTGGCGCGGGGAGGCGCGAAACAGGGGGGACCTGCCGGCACCGCAGGAAATCAATAAGCGGCGAACAGAGTTACTGCATGAGGCGGTAGAAAGATGGGCGCAGCAGTTAGAACGGCCAAGCGCCGGCTTCCGTACCATAGAGGCGATTCAACCAGTCCTTCAAGACTGGATGGAAAGGCGCTACGGGGTGTTAACATTCAGGCTGACGCAGGTGCTGTCGGGGCATGGTTGTTTCGGCAGCTACCTGCACAAGATCGTACAACGAGAGCCGACCCCGGAATGCCACGAGTGCGGTGCCGGCATAGACTCCGCTCAGCATACGCTGGCAGAGTGCCCGGTCTGGGACGTGGAACGACAAGAGGTGGTCGCCCGATTAGGGCCGGACTTGTCCCTGCCAGCTGTAGTGCGGGCCATGCTGTCCAGCGAAACCAGCTGGAAAATAGTGCTGGACTTTTGTGAGCACGTCATGGCCGAGAAGGAGGCGGCGGAGCGAGAGCGGGAGGCCTGTGCTGAAGCTCACCCAATGCGTCGCCGCCAGAATAGGGCGAAGGCGTGTTGCGCACAATCGGCGCCTACCGCCATAACGAGGGTCCTCGGGTGGCAGTCACAGGGGCGTCTGCTACCCACAGGAAGGAGGCCCTCGAGCTGGAGAGCGTGTGAAGTGTTCTAACACGCCCTTAATGGTGTCTGGGAGATCCTCAAGATCCTCCGGTGATGGGCTCAGGCGGACAGCTGCTGGTGGGGTTGCGGATGTATAACAGTTCCCGTGACCCCACCGCAAAGCAGAGCGACGAACACCGTGGGGTTTTAGACGGTAGTCCGGACGGTCTCCGGGAGTCCGCCATACCCGCCTTGGCCTCCCTCAGCCGGGCGGGATGCGTAAAAGCATTTCCCCACGGAAAAAAAAAGGAGGTTAATTTCACAAGACTAAAGTTTTTTTTCATTAGCAATAAACAAATCATATGAAAATACTCCGAAAAAATCAAATTTCAACTTATTCATACAATTTTTTTTAATACAACATGAAAAAAGCACACACCTTTACCATACATAATTGTGACGTCATTTGACACATTTCCCTAAAAACTTCCTAACCGAGCGATTATGACGTTTCGTAATAAGTTACTGTATTGAAATACCGTATTGAGGACAGGAAATATTCAATATTGGTTGAACTAATAATCTGCATAAACGGCGTCTCTGTATGTATCCACCACCACCACCATATCAGCCCTAGGACGTCCACTGCTGGACATAGGCCTCCCCCAATTTCATAGGGGGTAAATGCCATAATCGCCACGCTTGGCATGCGGGTTGGCGATCGCAGTATCCCCACCGCATTCTAGGAATGCTTCCCATCCCCCGGTCCCCGGTGGTCTCTGTATGTATAATAGTACATTACTACAGAGGCCGGGACGAAAGGGGTTGCCGGCCGAAGACATATATACGGCCGAGCGAAGCGAGGCCGGATAGGTCTAAGGCTGGCAACCCCAAATTTCCCGCCGAGGTATGTATAGTGCTTTTCTCAAACATGAAATGAAATAAACAACAAAAAAAAACAAAATTTTATTTTTAATACGCATAGTGGCAGAATGTCATGATGCCTGTGCCACAAATTTATGTGGAATGGAATTAAAAAAGAGGACTTTGCCGGCCTAGGCCTGCAAGATTTGTATGAAATTCCATTAACGACCTCTTGTCATAGCCGCGCCTGAAACGTCATACTTCGCAGCCTATTATAAGGAACATAACATCAATATTTCATTGCATGTTTGAGAAAATCTATGTAATATAAACATACATTACAGGTATATGATTTTTCTCAAACATGCAATGAAATATTGATGTTATGTTCCTTATAATAGGCTGCGAAGTATGACGTTTCAGGTGCGGCTAGGACAAGAGGTCGTTAATGGAATTTCATACAAATCTTGCAGGCCTAGGCCGGCAAAGTCCTCTTTTTTAATTTCCATCCCACATAAATTTGTGGCACAGGCACCATGACATTCTGCCATTAAAAATAAAACTATGATTTTTTTGTTGTTTATTTCATGCATGTTTGAGAAAAGCACTATATAAGTACATACCTCGGCGGGAAATATAGGGTTGCCCGCCTCAGACCTATCCGGCTTCGCTTAGCTCGGCCGTCTATATGTCTTCGGCCGGAAACCCCTTTCGTCCCGGCCTCTGTAGTAATGTACTATTGTAGTGTTTATATTGATTTTGTCTTCGCATGTTCTTAGTAGATATTATCAAACTTTTTTTCTTTGCACCTTTCATAAATCTCTATTTAGCCCAATGGTTGGCTGGTAGAAAATGCCATTTGGCATTAAGCTTTATTGTACAATTACATTTTGTGCAATAAAGTTTTGCAAAAAAGGCCAGGGCACCCAAATGCCTTCTAGAAGGCCGACCAGAGGGCCGCAGAATTAGAGGCAGGCCCAAGCTCAGATGGTTGGACGGCGTCGAAAAGGACATCAGGACTTTGGGGGTAACATGTTGGAGAAGAAAAGCCACAATATAGATCGGACTGGAGAGATTTGCTTGACCAGGCTAGGGCCCACCCGCGGCTGTAACGCCTCAGATGATGATGATGATGAATAAAGTATAAACAAGTAAATTTTTAACAATCACCTACTCCAAACTTTGCCAGACCATGGGGTCCTCCTGCTATATAATTTGAGTTCCTTCGATGTAGCCTTACTTACCCCATCCTCTTGGTATATAATTTGAGGAGTTCCCTCGATTTTTCCAAGATCCCGTCATCAGATCCAGACGTGGTGACAATGGGACCAACTAGAAAACACACCCATTCAAACAAAAAAAGAATTTTTGTAATCGGTCCACTAGTCTCCGAGTAATTGGTGAAAATACAAAAAAAAATCCGACGAATTGAGAACCTCCTGCTTTTTTGAAGTCGGTTAATAAATAGTATAAATAATTGTACCTAAACTGTTATGGAGGAGCGGAATTTCCGGCCGCAGGTGTCTTTTCACTAACTAGAAAATTCCAACCTTGACTGGGATTATTACTTCTTTTGTTACCTAAATAAATATATTTTGATTTTTTATTTTTTTGTATTTCCGAAGTTTAAATAAATAAACACGTTTAAATGAATTTGAAATACCGTATTCTTCCAGACGGCGGTCTGCTGATGTGCTCCCCAGTGAGCTCTCTGGACGGGTTCCTGCACTCACCAGCTCAACCCCGCCCGGAGCCAAGCTTCAAGGACGACACCAGGTAATCCTCACCTTGACTCAGCGGGACGAATAACATGCTTACAGTGGCTTGGCGTTAAGAGTCCCGAAGCTCGACCGAACTCGATTCTCCATACAAACGTAATTACGTTCTCATTTTAAAACGCCATGCTGAAATAACATGAATCTAGGTCGGAAATTAGTTTCTGTTGCTAGAAATTGAAATGGAAAAAAATACAGCGAGTTTTTGAATTTTTTAGGTCTTCTATGAAAACCTTAATAATCGTTGTATTTTTTCTTCATTATAATTTCAAGAAACAAAAACTTATTTCCGACCTAGATATATCGAATCCCCTTGTGTGTACAAAGTTTCAAATGATTCCAGCTTGCCTTTTTAAAATGAGAGCGGAACTACGTTTCTATGGAGAACCGAGCTTACTGCGGACTCTTAATCATGCGCTAAAAAGCCCTAATTCACAAAAATTCCACCTAATGAGGGACTACCGTTTTTAGTCACACCAGTGGGCGCCACTGTCGGTAAGGTCCAACTGTCAAAGTTTATTATTAGATATTACGGGCGTGAAAACAAAGTTTACATTTAAGTAATTTTCAATAATTTAAACCCGGAACTTAATAATTTATACCAACAAAAACCGACTGCAATTTTGTACTTTGCTATGCCACACACATGACATTTTTAGGGTTCCGTACCCAAAGGGTAAAAACGGGACCCTATTACTAAGACTTCACTGTCCGTCCGGCCGTCCGTCTGTCACCAGGCGTATCTCAAGAACCGTAATAGCTAGACAGTTGCAATTTCACAGATTGTGTATTTCTGTTGCCACTATAACAACAAATACTAAAATAAAATAATAATTAAGGGGGGGCTCCCATACAAAAAACGTGATATTATAGCCCTTTTTCATGGCTACCACTCGCCGAGCTAGATCTCAAGAACCGTAATAGAAATTTGAAAAAAAAGACAGTAGAAATTTGCACAGATTATGTATTTTTATTGCGGCTACAACAACAAAATACACAAATCAAATAATAATAATAATTAAGGGGGGCTCCCATTGAACGGAGTAGCTGTTGGCGTTTTTTTTTTTCTGGTACGGAACCCTTCGTGCGCGATTTCGACTCGCACTTGGCCGGTTTTTAGGGTTCCGTAGTCAACTAGGAACCCTTATAGTTTCGCCATGTCTGTCCGTCCGTCTGTCCGTCCGTCCGCGGATAATCTCAGTGACCGTTAGCACTAGAAAGCTGAAATTTGGTACTAATATGTATATCAATTACGCCGACAAAGTGGTAAAATAAAAAGTGGAAAAAAATATTTTATTAGGGTACCTCCCCTATACGTAAAGTGGGGAGTGATTTTTTTTTCATTTTAACCCTAACGTGTGATATATTGTTAGATAGGTATTTAAATATAAATAGGGGTTTACTAAAATCATTTTTTGATAATGTTAATATTTTCGGAAATAATCGCTCCAGAAGTAAAAAAAAAATGCCCCCCCTCTAACTTTTGAACCATAAGTTTTAAAAATATGAAAAAAATCTCAAAAGTAGAACTTTATAAAAACTTTGTAGGAAAATTATTTTGAACTTGATAGGTTGAATAGTTTTTGAAAAAATTACAAAAATAATTTCTGGACTAAGTTTGTAATTTAACCGTATAATCCAAACTCTTTCTTTAGTTATCACCGTCCTCTGTGGGCCCGTTTTTAGGGTTTTGTGTTTCTGTACTTAATATGTCAACTTAATGTGACGGACGGAAAACTACGGAACCCTACACTGAGCGTGGCCCGACACGCTCTTGGCCGTTTTTTTTACATATCCTTCCCACTTCACCACCTGTACTTCTTTCCGATAGAATATGAGGTGGTTACTACAGATCCCAACAAAGTTACTTTATATGGGTCGATGTTATTTGAGGAGTTCTGTCGATTCCTCAGGGAACCCATACTGACCTTCAGTTCCTCATCATAATTTCCACTTCAAAGTGTGTATAAGTATTTTTACGAGCATTGGTTGCTTGCTACGTCAACGGAATTTCATCGGAATCTGTGAAGTGCCTACATCATTGAGGGGTTCCATATGACAACTGTGATCATCATCACCAGTTCCGTTTAAACCAAGTTTGTGGTTTCCGAAAGCCAATGCTTGGTTACCCACAGAAAATACCAGCAGCATATGCGTGCCTATCAGCATAGGAGTTCCCTCGATTCCTCCTAGATCCCATTATCAGACCTTGACCAAATTTATATTGGACCAATTACGGGGTATCTACTTTGTAACAAAAAAAGAATTATCAAAATCGGCCAATGTGGTCAAGAGTTATCGGGGAACATACATACATAAAAAAACCGGCCAAGTGCGAGTCGGACTCGCGCACGAAGGGTTCCGTACTAGAAAAAAAACGCAAACAACTACTCTGTTGTATGGGAGCCCTCCTTAATTATTATTATTATTTTGATTTTAGTAATTTTTTGTTGTAGCCACAATAAAAATGCATTATCTGTGCAAATTTCAACTGTAGCCATGAAAAAGGGCTAAAATATCACGTTTTTTGTATGGGAGCCCCCCCTTAATTATTATTATTATTATATTTTTAGTATTTTTTGTTACAGCGGCAACAGAAATACACAATCTGTGAAAATTTCAACTGTCTAGCTATTACGGTTCTTGAGATACAGCCTGGTGACAGACGGACGGACGGACGGACAGCGAAGTCTTAGTAATAGGGTCCCATTTTTACCCTTTGGGTACGGAACCCTAAAAAAAAACATGCAGACGAACTGAGAACCTCCTTCCTTCCTATTGAAGTCGGTTAAAGATATCGGCATGCCACAGCATTGCACAGTGTCGTTGTGTTCGGATAAAAAGGAGGACATAAGTTTCTGAAAGATGAAAAACTGTCTCAAAACGAAAAAAAAAAGAAAAGAGCGTACTCCCATCTTTAAGGCCGGCAACGCACTTACAACCCCTCTGGTGTTGCGAGTGTCCATGGGCGGCGCTAATCGCTTACCAGGCGATTCGTCTGCTTGTTTGCCTCCTATGATGATCATCGTCATCATCCTCCTAGCGTTATTCCCAGTACAGTTGCATCCTGCAGGATGCCTGAGGTCCGCTACCTAATCCCAAGAGTTGGCGTAGGCATTAGTTTTTACGGAAGCGACTGCCATCTGACCTTCCAACCCGAGGGGGAAACTAGACCTAATCGGGATTAGGCTTGTCAAGTGAGTGGGCAACTTGAGTGTTAGAAGTTCTCAAGCCGCCCGGAGGCCTCTAACTTGGCTTAACGACTGCTATCATAGACAGCAACCGGTATCAACGGTTCAAGGTGCCTTCCAAAGCACGGGAGCGCATAGTTAGTAACCACTCAAAGCGGTCACCCATCCAAGGACTGACTTCGCCCGACATTGCTTAACCTCGCTTACAGCACGCGGTACGCGGGCGCCGCTGGGCCACGAACGCTGCTTGTTTGCCTCCTATGTCATAAAAAATATAAAAAAGCACCGACATTATAATAATGACATTTGACATTTCGGAGACCTCACGCCACACTAGCGCCTCTAGCGGTGAATTCTTACGCGGTAACCCGTCATTATGACGTTACAAGGATTTTTTGAGTTTGGCTGTTTCCTTCAGCTTGCTATAACCATTTTCTGCGCTATTGCTACATTGCTAAAGTCGAGTCCAGAATTAGGCGAACTAACTTTTTTTTTTTTTTTAATAAATAAATATTAGGGGACTTTTTTTTTTACACAAATCGAACTAGTCCCACAGTAAGCTCAATAAGGCTTGTGTTATGGGTACCAGACGACGATATATTTAATAGATATATACATAAATACATAGAAAACATCCAAGTCTCAGGAACAAATGTCTCTGCTCACCACAGAAACAAATGCCCTTACCGGGAATCGAACCCAGGACCTCTAGCTTCGGAGGCAGTGACACTACCAACTAGGCTAAACAGGCCGACACCGACAGTTCATTGTACATGTTGTCACAGTTTGACTGTTAATATCGATGTTTAAAAGATGATTAACTAGAATCATTATTATTGTTTTGGAATCAAACTAATAATTTTACTAAGCAAAATAATAATAATAAAAATTGGTTGGAATTAAAAATACATCGAACATCATTTTGGACATCGTCATGGACGCTGTCCGCCATTTTGTTTGTTGACAGTTCGGACCATTTCCCGACAATTACTTGATAAAATATAAATGGAATCAGATTTATAGAAGGCACGAGGTTATATTTGTATCTACATATTTGTGTCGACATAAACCTATCACTATTTTTTTTCCTATGTCTGGCAACATTTTCGGCTGTCAAGTTAGTTCGCCTAGTTCTGGACTCGACTTTAAATACTTGTGCGTTTTAATTCATCACACGTATTAGCGTATACGTGGTATGCTTCTCTGTATATTCATATTCATTTAATCGTATCAATCATACATCGTCAGGTTGGAGAAAAAATTTAAATACATAAAATCAATAATGAAAAATTAAACGAAGCAACTCTATATGTACCTATATAGTACCTCTACATAGTACTCTATATAGTACCTCTATATATACAGAGTGGCAGTGACATGCGCTTGGCGTCCATAGAACTTGATTTCCCTATTTCTCGCCACACCAGTTGCTACTGTTCTCTACTGCTGACTTTATTTTGAGTGCAACCCTATTAAAATATTATGAACTAAGCCAACACATCACACTCACCAGTGCGGACCAGCGTTCATGATTAAGGAAAGTGTACCGGTATGAAACATGTTGACCTTTAAGACTACAGTGACCCGTGTCATAATATTTTAATATGTCTTATGTCTTAACTCACGGTATGGTAAACGTCCCAATGCCCAGTAGATGACACCTTATTGATCAGCTGTCATTATGTCATAATAATGAAAGTTCCATGTATTGGTTCAGTGTCAAGTACTGGGAAATTTACCTTAGTTTTCTATGTTTTACCTTACATGGTTGAATTGATACCACAGATATTAAAGTAAAGCAGATCCGCTCATTTAAGTGGAACGATTTCTGTACATCTGATCTATTCTCACTAATGCATAAATCAGTAAGTTTGAGAGAGACAGGTAAGTGATATCTGACAGGTCTTCACCTGTCAGTGTCTCCGCTTTCATAACTGCAAATTCACTGATATCAGAGTAAAGCAGATCCGCTCACTTAATTTGAACGATTTCTGTACCTACATCTGATCTATTCTCACTAATGCACAAATCAGAAAGTTTGAGAGAGACAGACAAGTGACATCTGACACGTCTTCACCTGTCAGTGTCTCCGTCTTCATAACTGAAAATTGTGCTGAACTGACGTTGTGGTGTGTTAAGTTTATATGCGATTTAACGTCCTGGTGTGCTTTCAAATAGAGACAACTCGTTAACAGCCGAAAATGTAATAATAGGACTATCTGTCGTATTCTAACTTATTTTGGTGCACCATAAGGATTAAAGAGACAACTATATGAAAAATAATCTGGCTTAATACTGCGAGTCTGCTTTCCTCTGATGAACTGAACTGACGTTTGTGACGTTTGTGACGTTTTGCTGTGTTTGTTAACGGCCGAAAATGATCGTACTATCTGTCTCGTTCTAACTCATTTTGTTTCACCATAAGGATTTAAAGAGACAACAATATGAAAAATCATCTTGCTCAACACTATGGATCTGTTGGTATTGTTAATCTAAGGTGGATACGCAAGTGTGAGACGGCAATAGTTCTGTAAGTATGGCTTGACTTAAACATGTGGGGTTCTGTCAAAGTGCCTTATTCATTTATCTCAAACGATATACTTATATTTGTCCCAGTGCCAGTACGAATTTTCTTAAGCTCATCATTTGAGGATTTTTCATAATTCGAGTGATTTGCGTGGAATCTTTGTTAATCGTTTGATTGGCAACACACTTAAGCTTTACATTGCCGTCACATTGCCTGTGCGCTTGCCTTATATCTCATATCATACCATATACAGTACCGGCCAATAATATATCACCTTACGCTGTGTTTCGGAGAATTCCGCTACAATTTCAACCTTTTGAACGCCAAGAACCTATAAAGTGGTCGTGTGTCGTCGTGCCCACCACGCCAACAACCACTAAAACGTCGGAGTGAAGGTGTACTTTGATCATGAAGAATATCTGTCTATTATGATCTTTTTTAAAGGTTTTTTTTTTATTGGTTTAAACGTTATATAAATTTTTGGTGCTTGGCGTGTGAGTTATACTTTATTCAAATATGAAAACGTTCAAAGGTTTAAACATTTAAGTACCTACATCAGTAGAAATAATAAGATGTCATAAATTCCTTAACATACATACATATAATCACGCCGGTTTCCCAGAGGGGTAGGCAGAGCTATAAAATATCTATAACTGTTTATTAAATAGTTGTAGATCAATGAATTTACAACCAAAAACCCCACGAAATATAATTATATGACTTGGATATACTTTCAATTTTTTTTCTTGATGTTAATTTTGCGTATAAATTCGTAATTTACAACAAAAAATTGGGTTTCTTGTTAAATAATTAAAAATATGTGTTAAGATTTCATAATACTTAAAAGTTTGAAATGTTGTCTCTAAAAGGTATACTCGTAGACTGACCGGTACCCAAAAAAATGTGCATTAACTTTTTTCAGAATTTCATATGATTGAGTTTTTCTTATTCAGAATCGTTGATTGTGTCAATCGACTCTCATAAAACAAGAAATGTGTCTCAATTACTCTATTCAAGATCAATCTGGCAACCGTATTGTCTTCTCGAAGATCTCACGGTTCGAAATAATTGCCATACGGTAAATAACAAAAAAAAAATATTCCAGATCGGCACATTCTTTTATATGTACGAAACGTGACGCACTGAAAGAAAAGAAAAACAGTAAATCTGGGCCAATTTTATTCTAATACATGGAGGGATAGTATCAACGATTCTGATCAAGAAAAATCTAAAATATGGAATTCTGAAAAAAGTTCATGTATACTCACGGAATGAAAAGGTTCGTCACTTTTCGAAACGGCATTAAGGCGAAGGGTATATTGGGTATACGCAGAACTTTAAGTTGAAATTTTGCTTTATTTCAATAAAAAATAAAATACCAAAAATTACAAAATAAAATAAATAACTAGAACAAATAGTTAACAGAAAAATAAGCATATTGACAAAAAATAATAACTGTAGCGCAAACACAAAAGAAGAAAAACAAAGTTTGTATGGAAAAAGCTTACCTACCCCTTCGCCTTAAATAGATCCTTAAAGAAAGAAATACTGTTGAAACTCACTTGGAAAGTCACTATTTGCTACGTGTTTCGGAGTACAGTTGGAGTCCTTCATCAGGATGAGTGTTGACACGATTGCCGACCGCGCATCCTGATGTTAATATGTCTCACTATATAAATTTGCAGTCTTATTCATAAAAAGTTACCTATAGAGGCTCCTTGAAGGCTCCTTGAAGGCCAGATGCTAAAAAATATGATTCATAAACCTCTGTTAACGCTAATCGGTCCAACAAGGCTCTGCTAAATGGTTCGAATGTTAGAGGCCCGTAAACCCTTCTTTATCTCTCTGCTAAGTCTTAAAATGACCGTCACAAATTTGAACAGCTGATTGCGACAAGAGAAAAACCATACCCACGAGAAAATTTCTATCGAAGGTCGAAGGGATTCTGTATGGATGTTGTTTTATAAATTCTGTTAATTGGGTACTTAAGTAAGAAGATACGTATATTAAATAAAATTAGGACGATTAACATAGTTACGGCTTTGTGGGAAAAAAATACTCTCGCTTTATAAAAAAATGTTCTTTTTATCTTGTGATTGAAGTTTAGCGGCACAGGTAAGGACTGCAGGTACTGACCTTTCTTGAGGTGAATAGAAATAAGTCCGTTTAAATGCACCAACAGTTTATTTCACGAGCACAGCACATACACAGTAAGCAGCGAGGTATACAATAGGCTTAGAAGAAGAAGCGATAGTTATAGGAGCTCGACTAAACAGGTACGTTAGCAACCGTTAAGCGAGAAGCGCGGAGACATGCATTCGGTGCCAAGACACGCGGTCGACTGGCGGGCAGGCGGCCGTCGCAGGCGCATCGATAACGGTCCTCCGCACCGTTACTCGACGAGACATTTTTACTACACGATTCCATGCGACGACTACCTCACGACCCGACCAAGTAATTATCTAATTGTAACATGTACATATGTTTATTATATAATGCTTATATGTTTTATATAGCTATCTGATTTGTTTATACATGTATATATTATTTTTGTAGTTATGTTGTATAATGCTTATTCTTTATATAACCTAATTATGACTTGGTAATTATTATTTGTGTGTAGATACGCTACACCAGTCCCCCCCAGAGACCTTCACGGGCGATAATAGTCAGGGGCTGTCACTGTTCGCCCCGATCGAGTTTTTATGACTTTTGCTTCCGCTGGTAGCTGGGCAGGGTCATCTGCACTTGGATTAGTGTTATCGGTAAGTACATATGCTGGTTTTAGTCGGTCGATTGACACTGTTACTGGCCTTCCGTTTATGAGTACTGTGTATACTTTTTCATTCCTCTTTAGCACTTCATAAGGTCCTTTGTAGGCAGGTTGCAGTGGTCCTCTGACGGCGTCTTCTCTTATATATACGTGAGTAGTGGAATGTAAGTCTTTGAATATAAAAGTGGGTCTCCTGCCATGACGTGAGGCGGCTTGGGGTTGCAGTTTCTGGGCGATCAGTCTAAGGCGTGTCATGAAGTCTGTCACATCGGTGCTAGTATTTGTGGAAGGTTTAAATAGTTCACCGGGTAGCCGTAATGGTTCGCCATATAGCAGTTCTGCTGAGGTTCCCTGTATGTCTTCCTTATAAGCACTGCGAATACCCAGCAATACTAGTGGTAGCGATTCCATCCAGTTTGTTTGTGCATGACAGATTATTGCTGCTTTTAGTTGCCTGTGCAGACGTTCTATCATACCGTTACACGCTGCGTGATAGGCTGTAGTGCGTTTATGGTGAAAACCGATCATCTCTGCGAGGTTATTAAATAGTGACGACTCGAATTGCCTGCCTCTATCAGTTAATATGTCTGTAGGACAGCCATAGCGTGCAATCCAACCGAAAATCAAGACCTTTGCGACCGTTTCTGCCGTTATATCCTGAATCGGTATGACTTCTGGCCACCTGGTGAAACGGTCTATGGCGGTTAGACAGTATCTGTAGCCTTCTGCTACTGGTAGGGGTCCTATGATGTCAATATGAACGAACATGAATCTGGCGTGTGGAAGTTTGAATGACCCCAACGGTGCGGAAACATGTCGCGTTATCTTTGACCGTTGGCATGGGTGGCAATATCTCGTCCATTCTCGGCAGTCTTTATTAATGCCGGGCCAAACGTAGCGCTGTGCCAGCAATTTAATAGATGCGTTGGCTCCTGGGTGGCTAAGCGAATGCAGGTTTTCAAATATTGGTCGTCGAAATGCCTTCGGTACGTAGGGTCTAAGATTTTGATCTCTGCGGTCACAATATAGTTGGAGGCTGGCGCCCGGAAGGGTTACTTTTTCTAGCCGCAGGGATGTTCCACCTTTAAGTAGTTGCTTTAACTCTAGGTCATCTCTTTGAGCTTCAGCTAGTGTCTCCAGTGGTACAATGGGTGCTATTTCTTCCACACGAAACAACGTGTCAGCCACTACGTTATCTTTTCCCGATATATGACGAATGTCGGTTGTAAACTGACTTATATAATCGAGATGGCGGTATTGACGTGGCGAGCAATTGTCTTTGCGCGTACTGTATGCAAAACATATCGGTTTGTGGTCCGTATATACCGAAAAGTGTCTTGCTTCTAACATGTGTCTGAAATATTTTATACCCTCGTAAATCGCTAGGAGCTCCCGGTCGTATGGCGAGTACTTTTGCTGTGCAGGAGTTAATTTTCGGCTGAAAAACGCAAGCGGTTCCCATGCCTTGTTCTTATACTGCTGAAGAGCTGCCCCGATTGCCGTATCTGATGCGTCTGTAACCAGTGCCATTCTTGCGTCTAGGTCTGGATGCGCGAGGAGTGTGGCTTTGCATAGACTTTCTTTGCAGTTCTCAAATGCCTTTAGTGATGCACCGATAATATTGACAGGGTGCGAACCCTTGACGGAGTCTGTCAATAGCATGTGTAAGGGAGCCTGAATTTTTGCTGCATTAGGAATAAACTTCCGATAAAAAATTATCATTCCTAAAAATCGCCTTAATTCTTTTACTGTTTTAGGTATTGTGAACTCCTTAATGGCTTCTACCTTAGATCTCAAGGGTTTGATTCCGGCCGACGACACGTTGTAGCCCAAAAATTTAACTGATGTCTCACCAAAAACGCATTTTGATGTGTTTATTACCATACCGTAGTCTTTCAATCTCTGAAATACTTGACGTAAGTGGTCTTCGTGGGATTGTTGATCGCGTGAGAAGATTAAAAAGTCATCCAGGTAGGCGTAACAGAATTCTAGACCTCGTGTTATTTCGTCTACAAATCTCTGGAACGTTTGTCCTGCGTTTCGTAACCCGAACGTCATGAATGGAAATTCATACAATCCGAACGGCGTTGTTATTGCTGTTTTAGGAATATCACTTTCACTGACGGGTATCTGGTTGTAGGCTTTTACTAAATCAATTGTCGAGAAGATATTGCAACCAGATATACTGTGTGTGAAATCATGTATGTGGCGGATGGGGTAGCGATCTGGTATTGTGCGAGCGTTAAGCATACGATAATCGCCGCATGGACGCCACCCATTATCCTTCTTCGGGGCTAGGTGCAAAGGGGATGCCCATGCACTTTCAGACGGCCTTGCAGTTCCATTTTTTAACATCTCTTCGAACTCTCTTTTTGCGATCTTTAACTTGTCCGGAGCAAGGCGCCTAGGTGCACCGCTAACAGGGGGGCCCTCTGTGGTCCTGATATGATGAACGGTTCCGTGGACCGTTGGCGAGCGAGCCGCATGTGGACGTGTTATCTCTGGGAAATTTCGAAGCAGGTTGTGGTATCTGGAGTTCCCCGTTAGAGTTTTAACCGACGAAATAGCATTCGACGTTGTAACTGGCGTTGCTCTTGTTGTTAGTGCCGTTGTGCTGTCTATAAGGCGTTGATTTCGACAATCAACAACTAGACCGTAGAAGGACAAGAAGTCGACGCCAATTATAGCCTTCGTGACATCTGCAACGGTGAAACGCCATGTATAATCGCGCCGCAATCCGAGGTTCAGGTTAAGGAGAGTAGATCCATATGTGTGAATACAAGACCCATTGGCGGCGTAAAGTTGGTAGTTTGTCCTGGTTCGGCGTTCCTGGAGCGCAGAGCGGGGAAAGACGCATAGATCGCTGCCTGTATCAACTAAAAATTGCATCTTGCTGCTCTGATCAGTAACAAACAGGCGACCAGGTGAAATTTGACAGTCGTTAGTCGCCATTATCGACTGCCTTGGGAGTTTCCCGCCTTGAAGTCGCAGGGTTTTACGCATCTTGTTGCCTTGCTTCCGAATTTATGGTGGAACCAACAGAAGGGGAATCTTCTGTAGTTAGAATGGGATCTGTTGGTATCGCGTTCTCGGTTGAATTTTCTAGATTTATGGTTACACGTTGATAGTGCTTCCACCTGCTTGGTAAGGGCTTCTAAGTGTTTAGCCATGGTTTCGAGTACTGGTGTAGGCGCTGCCGAAGTGCTTGCGGCCGCTACCTGGGTTACTGCGGGGGTCACGTCAAACACTCTATCTGCCAGGTCTGCCAACGCTTCTAGGTTTGTATCAGCCTGAGAGGCAATGGCGGTTTGTATGTTTGTTGGCAGGCGATTCGTCCAAATCGATAGCAAGAACTCCTCCGGTACCTTCGGGCCAGCAAGACTTTGTAAATGGCGTAGGAATTGTGATGGCCGACGATCACCAAGCTCCTCGTGCACTAATAACTGCTTAACTTCCTTCTGTCTTGATAAAGACAATCGTTTAATTAACTCACTCTTTATTTTTTCATATTTGCCTCTGGCTGGTGGGTTCATGATGATGTCCTTCACTTCCGCAGCAAATCTATGTTCTAAAGTAGATTGTACGTAATAATATTTGGTGTCATCATCTTTAATGCCAGCGAGCACAAAGTTTCCTTCCAGTTGAGCGAACCAAACCGCCGGTTCTTCCGGCCAAAACGGTGGTGGGCGGACTCCGACACGATAAATGTCGTGAGGTGTAAATGGACCCGTTTGACTTTTACTAGGGCCCGCTTTGGGAGGGGCTTCATCTTCCGTTTTGTTATCACCATTTCCCATTGCTTACTTTTTTCTGTTTGTGTTCTTCGGGGTCACCACTTTAGCGGCACAGGTAAGGACTGCAGGTACTGACCTTTCTTGAGGTGAATAGAAATAAGTCCGTTTAAATGCACCAACAGTTTATTTCACGAGCACAGCACATACACAGTAAGCAGCGAGGTATACAATAGGCTTAGAAGAAGAAGCGATAGTTATAGGAGCTCGACTAAACAGGTACGTTAGCAACCGTTAAGCGAGAAGCGCGGAGACATGCATTCGGTGCCAAGACACGCGGTCGACTGGCGGGCAGGCGGCCGTCGCAGGCGCATCGATAACGGTCCTCCGCACCGTTACTCGACGAGACATTTTTACTACACGATTCCATGCGACGACTACCTCACGACCCGACCAAGTAATTATCTAATTGTAACATGTACATATGTTTATTATATAATGCTAATATGTTTTATATAGCTATCTGATTTGTTTATGTTTTGTATATATTATTTTTGTAGTTATGTTGTATAATGCTTATTCTTTATATAACCTAATTATGACTTGGTAATTATTAATTGTGTGTAGATACGCTACAGAAGTATTTAAGAGTCCCCAGTACGCTCGGCTGAACTCGATTCTCCATACAAACGTAGTTTCGTTCTCATTTTAAAACGCCTTGCTGAAATAACATGAAACTTTGTATAGACAATTGGAGCCGCCATATCTAGGTCGGACATTAGTTTCTGTTGCTATAAATTGTAATAGAAAAAAAAATAAAGCGAGTTTTTGAGTTTTTTTGTCTTCTATGAAAACCGTATTAATCGCTGTATTTTTTCTCCATTATAATTTCAAGCAACATAAACTAATTTCCGACCTAGATATGCCGGATCCCATTGTGTATACAAAGTTTCATGTTATTCTAGCATGGCGTTCTAAAATGAGAGTGAAACTACGTTTGTATAGAGAACCAAGCTTACTGCGGACTCTTAAATAGAGTTGAAAAGTGCCGAACCCTTCCATTTCGCGACTGTACAATGCTTTAAAAACGTTCAACTACGCTCCCACTGCTCTTCCCGTTGAGGAAACGGTCATGTGAAAGGCTCAAGGCAATGTTTACATTACAGCGGCATAACTGAGTACTGCTGCGGCCGCGGCTCGCAGTGGGACGGCTGCTTTGACGGACCCCACACTTATTTATTTATTTATTTATTTGTTATGTCATGTACATGAGGTGATATATTTTTACAGAAAGGCTTCCATGACACCCTGTTAGGGCACACAAATGATCTTATAACTAACTTAATTCTATATTTCAGAATATATATATATTTATAAAAAAAGTAATATCAGCAAATAATTTAACAGGGGATATTTTATGTGTCATAAGTATGGGGTTAAAGTTGAAATAATTTATGATGTCTAAGTTACATACTTACACAATTTCAATTTACAATTTGTAATGTAGTTACCTACTTTTGTGATGCGACAAGGTTTCATCATTTAAGAACTCCTCGACTGAGTAATAACATTTTTGAATGAGAAAGGTTTTCAATTTCTTGTGAAACAGCTTGTTATTTGGTTCCAGTTTGATCTCGTCGGGTATTTTGTTTACAACTCGGATACATACCAAATGAGATTGCTAGTTTAGAATTGGGTATTTTTAGTTTGTTCCTATACTGGTTCCTGGTTTTATATGTATCTAGCTTAGTTTCAAATAGGTCGGGGTGTTTCCTAGCAAACATAATGGCCTCCATTATATATATTGCCGGTAGTGTAAGTAGCTCATACTCTTTGAAAAAGGGTCGGCAGCTATTAGGAACCCGTATATTAGCCAGAATTCGTATGCATTTTTTTTGTAACACAAAGAGATCATGTGCGTCTGTGCTAGCTCCCCATAAGACCACACCATATCGGAGACTAGAATAAATGTACGCGTAGTAGACGGATAGTGCAGCCGCAAAATCTGCATTTAACTTTATCAGGTTAAGCGCGTAGATATACTTCGATAATTTTGTTTTCGTATAATGTATGTGGGCTTTCCAGTTTATACCGGAATCAATAATCACTCCTAGTAATTTAAATTCTGTGACTTCCTCTATTTGGGTGCTATTTATGTATAAGTTTATCTCTAGAGGTTTTTTTTGTCTAGGTTTAAATTGTATAATTTTGGTTTTCTTTATATTTACTTCAAGGTTGTGGTCTTCGAGCCATGTTCTGACTGTATTGAAATTAGAAGTAAGTTGTGAGTTACATTCTTGATTATTTGTAGCGCTGAGTAATAAAGAGATGTCGTCGGCAAACATGACACAAGTTACGTTGGGATCTAGACTCTTAGGCAGGTCGTTTATGTAGGCTAAAAATAGGGTACTTGCTAAGATACTCCCTTGGGGCAAGGAGTAGGTAGTGCGGCGTCTTTGCGAGTTCATACCAGTTACTTCTCGGGCTTCTTGATTGTAGTGATCTATGTGTACATATTGTTCACGATTTACTAAGTAAGACTTGAACCAGCTATGTGTCTTACCTCGTATTCCCATTTCATACAACTTTGAGAGAAGTATTTCGTGGGACACTTTATCGTATGCTTTGGTCATGTCTAGAAGTAATCCTATACTGTATTTCCGGTTATCAACATGCTCTTATATTTTTTTTACATATTTAAATACGGCTAATGCTGTTGAGTGATGTTTTCTAAATCCATGTTGATCTTTGTCTAATATTTTATGCTTTTCGAGGAAGCTAATCACGCGATTGGACATTGCTTTTTCGAAAACTTTCGAGATGGTCGATAGTAGTGCAATAGGACGGTATTGACACGGATTTGTGGCCTTTCCTCCTGGTTTTAAAACGGGTTTTATTTTAGCAATTTTCAGCTGGTCTGGGAATGCGCCATCATCAAAAGACTGGTTTATTAATTTTGTTAAGGGCGGTGTTAATTCAAATGCACACAGTTTTATTAACGCTGGGGGCAGTTCGTCAGTACCGAAGCTCTTTTTATTCTTAAGCTGTTTAATTAATTTCAATGTTTCGTATTCTGTAACTGGGCTCAGATAGATGGAGTTAGTGACAAAGGTGGGGGCAGGACGGCCGAGACACCGCGCGTGCATGCCTACTCTACGCGCGCGCGCGGCATCAAGCGAAGATGACTCACCCACCGAAGCAAAGTGATCGTTTATAGCATTGGCTACAAGTTGGGGCGATTCTAAAAGTTTATCGTCGATTTGTAAGGACATGTTTTTAAATCGTCGCTCGTTGTTTTTCCGCGTCGCGTGATTTATCATGCTCCACATAGTTTTAGTTTTGTTTTTAGAATTTTTAATTATATTTGCGTAATTTAGTTTTCTGGATTTCCTTATGCATCTTTTCAGCATTTTTTCATATTTTTTATAGAAGTTGAGAATAATTTCGTTTCTTGTTGTATTAACGAGAATTTTTAGCAGTCTCTTATGTTTGCACGATATTTTTAAGCCTTTAGTTAGCCAAGTTTTTGTGTCGGATGATATGTGTAGTCTAATTCTTATTTTAGGTATGTGTAAGTTTAAAAGGTTTTGCAATTTATCATTAAATGATTGATAGTTTTGATGAATGTTGTTACCATCTAATATTACGGTTCCCCAGTCGACGTCTTTTAGTACCTGCCTAAAGATAAACATGTTTCTGTAACTAAATATCCTACTTTTCATATGCCAGGGTTTCTGTGTATTTCGCAAGGTGTGACTTTGAACTGTGAGTATAATACCTTTGTGGTCCGATATGCCATGGTCTTTTATGTCGAGGTCGTATTCCTTCTGATTTGTAAATATGAGATCGATACATGAGTTGGAACCATTAACCTGCCTAGTGGTGTCTTTAACGATTTGTATTAGATTGTGACATAGCATAGTATCATTTAGTTTTCTAGATGAGGTAGAGTGTGTTAACATATTAATATTAAAATCACCTACTATAACAATTCGTTTTTTTTCCTCTTTAAGTTGTAATTTACAGAGTAATTTGCTCAAACCATCAAAAAAATCGTCTATATTGCGATCTGGTCGGTAGATATTTATCAAAAACATATTTTGACTAGGTATTTCTACCCCACAACACTCAAAAATACCCTCTATTGACAATTCCTCGATATCACTTCTTTCCACGAAATGTATGCCTTTTTGTAGCAGAATAGCCACACCGCCTCCCCGGTGCTGCTTACGGTAGAATGCTGCTGCGAACTCGTAGCCGTTGATATTTGCTAGGTTAATCTGGTTTTCGGATATCCATGTTTCCGAGATACATAGTGCCGGTATTTTATTATTTAATAGGAAAGTTTCCATAGTTGGGATCTTATTTTTGAGGCTTTGTACGTTCTGTACTAAGATTTTAAATTCATTCACGAAAGGACTGGTTAGGGTGTGTATCATTCTTGTTTCGATTCGGAACTGAGTTTGTGTTCGTTTGTATTTGTGATATATCATGTGCGTTTGTGATTGGAGTGGTAATGGATTTTGTCTCTTCCTGTTGAGTCGGATGGTCTGTGCTTGTGGATGGTTGTGGTGAGAGGTGTACTTGTTGTGGCGTATTTACGAGTGGGACGTATTGTTTTCCGTCTATAAAAAGTTTATTGTTTCTGATCGCCGCTTTTTTACCTTCTTGACGCGCTCTGACTAATTTCTCTCTAAGTAGTTTCCTTTCGTCTAGGGCCTTTTTATCTAGAACATTTGACACCGCTAGACCTGTGTTTTTGAAGCAATGGGCGTTTTGGAGTATGTAGTTTGACATCCTTTTGTTTATAAGTTCTATACGCAGCGGACGACGGTATCCATTTCTACCTACGCGTGAAACCCCTTCGATAAATCCGTTAATGCTTATGTTTAGAATGTTATAGAATATGTTGTCTAATCTATGACATAGCTCAGATTCCTTTTCTGGGTAGTATTCATCCAGACCGTATAGTATGATGGATTTCTGGTAGTTTTGGTGATCACTGGTGTTATGGCTGCTATAGGGACTTTCACAGTTAATAGTTTTAAATTGGTTTTTTAATTCGTCTAATTCAATCTGTAATTTTTGATTTGCTTGTTGTAAGTGTCCTATTTTTGTATTTGTTTTGTCAAGTTCATTCTTTAGAGTTTCCTGATGCGTTGTTATTGTGTTAATATTATGAGCAAATTCCTGTCTAAGGTTGAATATGATGTTGTTCGTTTCAGTATGTACTATATTTTTCATCTCATCTAGGAGGGCTGAGTTATTTCTTTGTAGTTTTGTATCTAGTAGGTGACTAATTTGTTCCAGGGAAAGTGGCTGGGTAGTGTTTGCCATGAAGGCTGAGGTGTTGTTTTCGCTGTTGTCTGTTATGATACAATCTGTCTTGTTGGGTGTGGTTTCGTCTAAGTGTAATAGATCGTCTACTGACATGGTTGAGTCGTTTATATGCGGCGGTAGGCGGCTACGTTTTCCCACTGGTGTGTCGTCCCTATTTTTCCTACGCGTAACCATTTCGCAAGGGGGACATAGCCAAGACCGCTTTAATTCTTGTCCATGTTCTCTGTACTCTGCTGAGGTGATATTACCACACATATAGTGATAGTAGCCCCTGCAGGCCGAACATACTAGTAGTTCTAGGCGGGCGTCTATTTGTATTTTGCAGGCTAAACAAATCATTTTGTGTTGTTTGTCTAGATATGAATTAGTATCGATAGCTTTGAATACTAGTTATACTTGCTGTGAGAGTAGGTTTCCAATGGCGGGTAGATTTCCGACTTGAGGTGGAGCAGTACGGGTGATACGGCCTGAGTCCCGTGCGACAGGGATGGCGCACGAAACTAATGACTCACGGCCGTTAGGTCAAAACATCACTTGGTTATTCACACCTAATTTTCACTCATTTCGGGGATTCTTACTTAATTATCGTCACATTCAATTAGCACAAAAGTTCACTGCACTTTGTTGCCACTATTTGGTTCTTAGATAGTTTTAAAGATCGGATTTTTATATTTGTTTACGCGCTCAATATTTAACCGACCACTCGCTCCGGGCGCTCTAACTAACCAAGTATATAATAACAACATTACTTTATACTTAAATTTTCATTCGGGCCTTTTGGTGTTTTAAGGGCATTCTTTTCAAAGAATGAACCACTTGATTTATTTATTTATTTATTTATTTAATAGGCACACAAAACAGACAACATTCATTGACAGAAAAAAAGCATAGTTCGCAGGTATTGATTTGAATGCTATCCAAAATATGTATACACAGCATGATTAAAAGTAACAGCGAGCGTAAAACTAAAACTACACTAAACTAGGTACATACATAAATATGATATAATATATTTGAGCAAGCTACCAACAGATAATTGAGTAGACACATGACTAAAAAAGAAATACAAATTAATCAAAAAAACCAATTTAAGCTGATTTAAGCGGCTGAGTACTTTGACCAAGTACTGTGACTATCTGCCTCCTGAAAATCGCAAGTCGCGAGTCAAATATGTCAATATCATTATATTTCAATACCAGGTCATTATATTGACGACACATTCTTACAATGGGATTGTAAAAAGAAGTATTGTTCCTATACACTTGAAGCGCAAAAGTTTTAGGAGCACGGGACCTAAACCGGGGTGTGTTAAACGTAACTAGAGACAGGATTTCAGGCGAGTCGATTTTGGAATGGAGTAGTTTGTGAAGAAATGATAAGTCAAGAAGTAGACGCCGTGCCATTTATTAACCTTAATGTAACATTGCAATGTCTCTTAATTTTTGGGTGGTATTTTCTAGTGATAAAAATAAATCTTTGAAACATACGAAGTGCTTTCTAATGTTAAAAATAGTATAGTTAGCCCTTTCTTTGACATGTATCTTTTTTTCTTTCTGTTTCTTTCTTTCTTGTTTATAAGTCGTGAACGTTAGGAGAAAAGGGTTAGTAATGATTAATGATACACAATAAATTACTTTAAAATTATTATTTTTATACACCATTGAGAGCGTCAATCAAATTCAAAATTAGATCTGTTTGAGGATGAGACTGATTTAGAAATTATGTGCCTCATTTGATATCGGTAATTACAGCGCTAGCTATAATATGTTGATTACTTTAGCGTAACATTATTCGACCTGATTAACTGTGTACCACCCACAGGTTCCAATACGTACTCGCGGCGGCCACGTCCATCGCAACCAAACAAAACGAAGAAACACTAACGTATCTCAACCAGGACCAGCCTTACGAGATCAAACTCAAGAAGCTGGGAGACCTGTCGCACTATAAGGGGAAGATATTGAAGGTAGGTTAACTCTATGTACCACCCTGGTTTCAGAATGAGGAGATACTCACATGTCAACCAGGGACAGCCATTTGAGATCAAACCCAAGAAGCTGGGAGACCTGTCACACTATAAGGGGAAGATTTTGAAGGTAGGTTAACTCTATGTACCACCCTGGTTTCAGAATGAGGAGATACTCACATGTCAACCAGGGACAGCCATTTGAGATCAAACTCAAGAAGCTAGGAGACCGGTCACACTATAAGGGAAAGATATTGAATGTAGGTTAACTGTGTACCACCCAGATTCGAGATTTAGGAGATACTCACATGTCAACCAGAGATAGCCATATGAGATCAAACTCAAGAAGCTGGGAGACCTGTCACACTATAAGGGGAAGATTTTGAAGGTAGGTTAATTGTATACCACCCAGATTCGAGAATGATGAGATACTCACATGTCAACCATATGAGATCAAACTCAAGAAGCTGTAAAACTTGTCACACTATAAGGGGAAGAAGCCCTTTTCTTGCCTAAATAAAAATAAAGCCTCATTTGATTCTTGTACAGCAAAAAAATGGTCTAGAAAAAAAATGCAAAAAGAGCATCCAATATAAGATCTTGTAATTACTTTTATATTGTTATGTTTTACTCATGTACAATAAAGAATTTTACATACATACCTGGTTTCACATTCGATCAGGGGGAGATTACCTATTTGGCTGAAGTAGTGGCCGAAGTTATATCGGAATTTGCTAGTTTATCATTATCAATTTATCATACTTGTCTTTGTCAACAGAGCGTGATCAAGATCTGCTTCCACGAGCGTCGACTGCAGTACATGGAACGCGAGCAGATTGCGCAGTGGCACGCAGAACGACCGGGAGAACGCATCGTTGAGGTGAGGCGCACATTCCACCACCACGATATCAGCCCAAGGACGTCCACTGCAGGGCATAGGCCTGCCCCAATTTCGTGGGGAGTAAGTGCCATAATCGCCACGCTTGGCATGCGGGTTCGCGATCGTAGTATCTCCACCGCACTCCAGGAATGCTTCTGCCCATCCCACGGTGATCTTGGTCGTAGTTTTAGGACATACCCGGGTCCAGGTTTACTATTAAGCTTTTACCCTTTTTTTTTTGTAAGGGGGAAAATCCGTAATGGATACCTCCGCATCGCGGGGACGGCGCGAAGTTTATGTCGGACTAAAAATTCACGGCCTTGGTTGACGCGTTTCGGACGGCCCTGGGATCTACGGAACGCACCAGTGCCGCCCTAACGTCATACCTCTGTGGGTCCCTTAATTTATTGGCACGATTATGGACGATTGCAGCCCCCAACTGCGACCGTTTACGACCCCGAGGACGCCCTTTTAGGCAGACAGCTCCGGGAGAGTCCGGAAGTCAGACGCTGTGCCCAGTCTCTAATTCGGACCAATATTGACACTTACACGTGGTTATTTTGCTAGCAATGCTTGCTGTCTTAATAAATCATTACTATTGTAAGATTTTATATTTGGTATATCAGTGGTCCCTACACGACATGTTTCGAACACTTCATGGCACCTTCCATACATAAAAAAAAATATTAAATAAATCATGGTCGTATAGCATGTCATAGTTTACAGTTATAGAAAAATGTATAATTTTAAACAGATTTAAAAGTTACTTTAAAGTCGTACTCTTATGGTGACTGCAGTCGTTCATGTCTTTATATACACGATAACTGGACACTATAAAGACGACGTTAACCTTTTCAACGCTCTATCAAATACAAAAACCGTCAAACACGAAGTTGAACCCTATAAAAATGAATTTCGCACTGCACGCAGTGACCGATATATCCGTCTTGGCGTTGAACCGATGGTGCGTATATATTCGTCGTTGGTGTCCAAAAGGTTGAAAAGGTTAATAGCCGATTACCAATTTGGCTATCAGACCTTATTAAGTCCAGATTAAGGCCATTCACTTATCTCGAAAATCTTAGAAAGTGGCGGCCGAGTCTTACGAAGAAATCAAGAGGCTGACTGTGAATAGAAAACAGTGTCAGTTTTTGTATATGATAGAGCGTTGAAAAGGTTTATGTCGTTTTATTGAGTCTAGTTGTCGTGTATATGAAATGAAACGACTGAAGTCGTCACTCGTACGGTAAAGTAGCACCATATGTACTGTAATAGTAAATTACGATACAAGGGTTGTAAAACAAAGAAAGGCCGATATCGCACATGTATGAGGCCGAAGCCGCAGGCGAGGGTCATAAATATGCGAGAGAGCGCTTTCTGTTTTACGACCCGTGTTTTGTACACAATTTTATGTCGCCACTTGGCCAAAAAGTGGGTTTTTCCGGAAGCGCAGCTTGCCAAAAAACGCGCTTTTTGGCAAAGTGTGGTGTAAAATAACTTTATAGTTATACATTTTTCTAAAGCTGTAAACAATGACGTCCTATACGATCCTGTTTTATTTAATATCTTAAGCTTTACTCACTTTTGTAATCATCATACCTACCATTATAATGTATATTTGTTTTAGTTGGACGTACCGCTGTCCTACGGCGTGACTCGCGTGCAACAGCCGGCTTGCCTCAACTCTCTGCACGTGTACTGGGACCCCACTATAGATGTCGGCGTCTACATCAAGGTTAGCCAAAATATGTTATCTTCCAGCCGTCCAAATGCCTATTAAAAAAATCATCCTCTTTTATGCAATTTATATATTTAAATATTGGAGCAGAGATTGCATTTATTTTGTATCAAAACAAAACAAAAGCTACTCTATACTAAAATATGTAAATAGATTCCATCAAAGCTACCACTGTGTTGCCATTAGAATAAAACGTTCAATAAATAGAAAAAAAAAATTTAGCGAAATAATGGACGTATATACAACATTTATTGGTAATTTTAATTATTGTGTTTAAATACTCAGTTTAAATAACCAGACTTCATAAAAAAGCTGTCGCACAAATTAATATTTAATAAAAACTATTTTGTGGTACAAATGTTTGTTTAGGAATGGTAAAACTCAGGTGTAAACCACCTTTGGTAATCAATTTTAATATAATTACCATTATTGTCTTAACATTGAGTGCATATCTTTTCACCTCAAAAAGAAAATTCATATAAGGGGTTGTTTATGTGTTGTGTAGTACGCCCTTTATGGGGAACGTATGGCGGCCATGACACTTGTCACTTCATTCGGCATCTGACGTCTGTCTTGAGCGCTCGAATGTTTTCTTTCCTCGTTGTGGTATTTTTCATTGTTGAGTTTTTGTTTACTGTTAAGTTTGTTTTGTGTATTTACGTTGACTCTTTGTTAAGTTTGTACCGTGAACGTGAGTTTTCGTTTTACGTAAGTAAAATGGAACCCGTTGCAGGTCCCTCCCAGGACATGAAAGAGAATATTTCTCTTTCCCCACCAAGGAAAAGACCGGCATCTCATATGAGTGTTTCCGAAAAATGTATGGTGATGAACTGCTACAAATATACGTACAATACGTGGCCCCAGGACAAGTATTGGACACAAGTTGAATGTGCTAAAAAAGTGGCGGAAATATTGGGAATATCCGAAAGAACCGTCAGAAATATACTAAAAGAACATAATACGACCAACGAATTCGCTTCGCCCAAGAAACCTGGCCCGAAATTGGCAGTAATTGACAAGTTGGACGAGTTTACGTTTGCAGCCATTAGACGGATAGTGCATCAATTTTTCCATCGCAATGAGCCGCCTACTATTCAAAAGGTATTTTTTTAATTGTAATCATGACCATTTATTACTGTTATAATGTAATGCTGTATGATGGCAATATTACCATCTTTTAAAAAGCAGAAAATGTTCTAATTAATGATAACAACCTCCGTAGCCTAGTTGGTAGTGACCCTGCCTACGAAGCCAGAGGCCCCGGGTTTGCATAGGGATTTATTTGTGTTTATCACGAATATTTGTTTCTCAGTCTTGGATGTTTTCTATGTATACAAGCATGTATTTAAAAAAAAAACACAAAGCATGAATACTTACTTGACAATGTACTAAAATTTGTATTATGTTCTTAGGTGTTGCAGGTTGTTAATGATGACCCGGACCTACCAAATTTGTCTGCATTTACCTTGCGACTGGTACTTAAGCACCTAAATTTCAAATATGCAAGTCGGAAACGCCATAGCTGCCTCATTGACTGGGCTGATATAATATTGTGGAGAAAACGATATTTGGTAAAAATAAAACAATATCGCAGAGAGGGAAGACCAATATATTACCAAGATGAGACTTGGGTTAATGAAGGTATATATATTATAATTTACATAATTTGTTTGGGCTCATTAGAATTGTCTTGTAAAAAGTAATTGAAAAAAAATCTGGAAAAATAGTTGCAATAAAACATTGTACAATTGACATTAAAAATATGTTTACACTTTTGATCCTTACTCCTGTAAAAATTTGTAAAAGTGTAACAACTAAATATCTTTGATGTTGCCTGTACCAAAAGTATTCATTAAGTGATTGTAAACATTTATTCATCACTATGTTACGAGATTTACGAGTAATTGTAGTAATTTTTATTTTAATCTGATTCTTTCTTGTTAAAGGGCACACGGTAAACAAAGTGTGGCAAGACCCAAAAGTTTTGTCATCTCGACAAGCATTTTTAGAGGGTCTTACAACCGGACTGAAGGCTCCATCAGGAAAAGGAAGGCGGCTCATTATAAGCCACATTGGCAGCGATGAAGGATTTTTAGAAAATGGACTACTATTATTTGAATCGAAGAAAAATACTGATGACTACCATAAAGAAATGAATGCTCAGCATTTCGAAGAGTGGCTGACTGGTATATTGCCAAGGCTTAAGCCCAATTCTGTACTAGTCATAGACAATGCTCCATACCATTCTAGAAAAATGGAAAGTGGCCCTGTAAAGAGGTGGAACAAGGGCCAAATTATTCAATGGCTGCATGAAAGGAATATACCCTGTGACATGTCCATGATAAAAACGGAGTTATGGGCTCTGGTAGAAAGCCAACCCAAGATCAGCAAAATGGCAGTTGATGAATTAGCGGCTGCTCACAATGTAACCATTTTAAGACTCCCCCCATACCATTGTGAACTAAACCCTATTGAATTAGTGTGGGCACAGGTAAAAGGACATGTCGCCAAAAATAATAAAAGTTTTAAAATGGCCGAGGTCAAAACATTATTCCAGGAAGGTTTGGAGCTTGTTACACCAGAACGCTGGAGATCGTGCATAGATCATGTTATTAAAGTAGAGGATGAAATGTGTCAATTAGATCATTTAATTGATGATGTTGTAGAGCCGTTTATTATAAACACAGGTGAAGATGAATTGAGTGGATCGGAACTTGAAGAATAAATAAACTTATTAAAAATATTGTTGTTTTCATTTGACACAATACACTGTTAGGCCACCCTTTTTAGGCCAGCTGTTAAAAAATAGGGATAATTTTCTACCATGGCAAGTCTTTAATATTATTACAGATTTGGACTTTCATAGACACATAAAAATTACATAAATTATATGATTTGACAGTCTTTAACAGACAGATCAACCTCACTTAATGCCAAGCTGAGCAAGTTATGTACGTAGTGCCTAGTGACGATATCTTTAATAGTAAGTATACTACACCACTAGGGAGATAAAACAGAAAGCCCGAGATCGCAGATGTTTGCGGCCCCAGCTGCAAGCGAGGGCCTCAAATATGCGATCAAGGGCTTTTTCTTTATCTCCCGTGTTGTGTACATCATTTCATGCCTACACGTTTTCGTACGCGTAGCGAGCGTAAAAAGCTACTTTATGGCCAGGTGTGACATAAAATATTTTTCTTTGTATCTTCTACACATAGTATAGAGAAGTCCAGAAAGTTTGTTTGGGCCGCTACTAAAAACATATTTGTTTCATAATGTGTAGGTAGTAGGAGTAGGTATCGCATTATGTAGGCAATTGCAGCATTTCATTAAAGGTATTTATAATAAATTACGTATTTTGATGCAGCAAGTAACTTCCGTATTCCATACATAGACAGGGATTTCAATATATTATTCACCTAGTTAGATAATTGTATTTTTTATTATTAAGAAAGGGTTGGCGACATCTGGTCCCACATATTGAAGTTGACAGATGTCATTGTGACAATGACATTTCTTGGTAGATTTGATGGAATCTAATTACATATTAGAGTTTATTTCTTATTGTAACAGATTGAAAATTCATTGCCAATTTTTCTTGTATGTTGGGCCGCTAAAGGTTATAACTTAACTACCACTTTTTGATATAATGTATTTGCAGTTACAATATAAGTGATTTTACTTTCTGAATGTATGGACTCCGGCGGTCTATCGTGGTTACACTTACCCATACATTCGGCAGTATACTTGTCGAAAACGAAAATTGACGTGGAAATTATATAAATAGGAACCGTATAAAAGTATAATCCTAGATGTATCGGTCCTATGGTCCTGTCACGGTCGCCACTATGTAGGATGTAATCCTCAGTTAAAGCACTTCTGACTAGGGAACGTAGGATCGGCAAATATACCTATATTAACTTTCTTAAAACTTAGATTTACTTGTCTTGAAAATCTTAAGTGGCTACCAAGTGTTACGAGGAAATCCACAGGCTGACAGCTGGCAGTTAATGGAAATAAGTGGCAACTACTTCACCGACAAGAGCCTAGCTCTTGAGTAATGATGATCAGGGCTCGAATGCATGAATAAATGATTGATGATTAAAGATTGATAATTACTATAACACCAATTGGAATCGCCTATATGCAGCATGACGTCAAGTTTACGTCATCGGCATGAAAAGTTCGAGCCCTGATGATGATGATGATAACCACATAATGACACGTGTGATATTTCGTGACACGGCTACTATTGTTTTTGTTTTATTAATTTTGTTTGTCATGAATAAATGATTGAATTATTATTGGAAAATGGGTCTTAATCGCGTCCAACTGAAAAATTATTCACCTAAGGTGTGCCCGTCGTTGCGAATTTATCACAACATCCGTGGTCACGAGCTGAGTCAGCAATTAATGTGTAAAAATCGTGCAAGTTTAAATCAATATAAATGTTTTTTGTATCTTGATATTCTAGACGCATCCATTACATTTTGATGTCCTCCCACAGGTGAACTGTATCTCCACGGAGTTTACAGCAAAAAAACATGGTGGCGAGAAGGGCGTTCCGTTCCGCATCCAAGTGGAGACATATCTCGATAGCGACGAGGACACGCGCCTACACGCGGCCGCGTGCCAGATCAAGGTAACAAATATCGCGTACGATACAACATAAGGTTGATTCACAGTAGGCCGTTCCGTGACCGGGCCGTGTCTATTTATTTTATTTTTTCCCATATAGGTATACAGACATGCACTTATGTCCGTCAGTAATTAGTTTCTTATCGCTAATCATTACCATTAATTAATACTTGTCAGTTACACAATTTTCCAAACATCCTTATCAGCTAAATAATCTGAAACTTTATAGTAGGATTTCTGAATTAGTTTATCTTTAACAACCTTTTTTAAATTTAAAGTCTGGTAAATCCGTTTCGTGACTGGGAATTCTATTTTAAAAATGTATTGACTGCCTAATAAATAATTTCCTGGCTTTCGATAATCGTTACCGACGGGATATCTGCGTAATGTTTTCTAGCGTAAATGTATAACTATGACAGCAAGTTGCCGGCCGTTGTGCGACCGGTCCTCGCCCGGGCCTGGTGACACTCGGAAGCATCCCAGCTCAGCTCCTTTTAGTCAACACGACGCGACGTTTGAACGAAACCTTTGACAGCCGATCTACCTACGGCTGAGGCTCGGAAGCAGCCCAGTCTCAGCCCGGCCCGGAAACGGAACGGTCTAGTGGGAATCGTCCTTTATCAATCATCCAATTTTTTCTCACCAAGTCTCGAACTAGTTTATGGCCGGGTTTTGTAAAGATCCGTTAGACCCGAATGTCAGATGTAATTTATATACCGAAGATATGTACCGAAGACATCCCTGACATCAGCCTGTAAGAGATTAGAATGGCTCTTAAACAGCTCAACAATAACAAGGCACCAGGTGAAGACGGAATTACAGCCGAACTCCTGAAGGCGGGTGGAAAACCGTTCCTTACGGTCCTTGAAAATATGTTTGACTCCGTCTTAATGGAATGGAGAATGCCAAAGGCATGGAGCAGAGGTGTGATAGTGCTGTTCTTCAAAGAGGGCGACAACGCTCTACTGAAGCACTACCGACCCATCTCACTTTTGAGTCATGTCTTATACTCATGTATAAGATGTGTTCAAGAGTCATTACGAACCGTCTCGCACGCAGGCTAGATGACTTCCAGCCTCTCGAACAAGCCGGTTTCCGAAGAGGCCTTAGTACCGTAGACCACGTCCATATGCTTCGACAGTTTATACAGAAAACTGAGGAGTATAACCTGCCCCTCTGTTTAGTGTTCGTGGACCTTCGATTATGTTACATACTGGCCGTATTTGTCTATGGTATTCGGCTTCCTAGTTCTAGATTGTGAATTGTTTTTGAAAATATTTTTCCAATGATAGTCGTCGAATAAACAACTACTTAAATATAAAACAGTCTTTTTCCTTTGGATAGTTAAACAGATTCAATTGAAACCTGGGCTGTACTACAATCTCTCCAGCGGTAACAAGTGCACTACCGCTATATTGAAGTACTGAAGTGTTTGTATGAGAGACTCCAGGACCGGAACAGGAAACCTTTTTCGTTGCGGTGGGGAGTTAGGCAAGGCGATGTTATTTCTCCTAAACTATTCTCCGCTGCACTGGAGAATGCTTTCAAGACTTTGGACTGGAAAAGACTAGGCATCAACATAAACGGCGAGTACATCGCTCACCGTCGGTTTGCTGATGATATAGTAGTCTTGGCTTCTCAGCCAAGTGGAGGATTTAAGTACTCTATTCCATGACCTCAGTAAAGCTACCTAGCGAGTTGGTCTAAAGATGAATGGATGATAATGATGGGCAAGACGAAGATCATACTGTCCCTCCAGTCCCGTTACAATCGGGTCACTTTACACTCAAAGTTGTAGACGATTACGATTATATATACCTAAGGACAGACTGTCCATTTAGGTTGGTCCAACTTAGAGAGATTAATCATCGAATCCGACTCGTCTCGGCAGCGTTCGGGAAGCTACGGCACATCTATTCGCCCAAAATTCCGAATCAAAAGACCAGTGTGTGTTGCCCGTGATGACATATGGCACTGAAACGTGGTCGCTTACTATGGGCCTCATAAGAAGGCTCAAAGTCATCCGAAGAGCAATGGAGAGGGCTATGATAGGAGTATCTCTGCGTGTTCGCTTCAGAAATGTAGTCACTCGCAGTAGAAAGTTACTGACATAGCCCTCCATATCGCTTAAGTAGCAGTGGGCTGGGCATATAGCACATACATAGAACCGATGGTCGTTGGGGCGGAAAGGTTCTCAAGTGGTGTCCACGTACCGGAAGGCGTAGCGTGGGTAGGCTCCCAACAAGGTATACTGTTGACCTAGTAAGAGTGCCTTTCCACCAGAGATGTACGATGCTACGTTGCTATGGATACGTTTGGATCCATTTCATTTCATTTATTTAATTGCGAAATCATGTACATATCAATTAAGGTCTTACATTCTAAAAGTCAGTCCATGACGCCCTGTTAGGGCACACAATATTAACTTAACAACTTGTAGCTGCCGAGTCCCGTCAACTACAAATTGATTGACCGTTCTGAAAAGAACGCTTTCGATTGACGTAGCGACAAAATGATTGACCGTTCTGAAAAGAACGTTTTTCGATTGACATCAAATATAATCGATTGACGTAGTGCTCCAGGAGACAGAAGTTTTGTTTGGCTGTGACAACAGCCGACGGACGTGCGTTCCCGCCGAAGATTTCTCGATACTGACTGCACTGCGCGCGCGACAGGGTGTATTTATTCCCTTGGTCCGCGCATGCGCCAACGAGCCGCAGTCGCTCCCGCCTGCCTCCGCGAGTTCTACGCATGCGCACTACGAATCTACAGCGCGCGTTAGTTTCCCGCCAAAACTTGTATGGCTATCCTTTTCTTGTTTATATGTAAATAGTGAAATAGCAATAGTTAAGTTTTAGTATATAAGAAGCCATTCTGTAAATACAATACATTCCATTATACGATCTTCAAGTCGAGACATCTTTTACTAGGGGAAACTCTGCTCAACCATCCTCCCCTAAAGTGGTGACCCAAGAAAGAAGAACATCGAGCAACAACATGAGCCCAAATCCAGAAAATAATGGAGTCAACCAACAAGCCGAAGATCCGTCGCGAGTCCCGTGTACGCCTGCCGCTGCATCAATCTGCGCCGGAGCCTGCACCTCGCGAAGTCGCCGGAATCTCCCTCAGTCTACGCATACCAGCATTTTGGCGCGACAAGCCGCGTCTCTGGTTTTTTAGTTTCAAGTCCGCAACCGACGAACTAAAGAAGACCCAGAACCAACTCGCACAGATGGTAATCGCGCAGTTAGACAAGCAAGACATCGAGCAATTGACCGACATCTTGTACAACCCACCTGCGCACAACTATTACAATGCCATCAAAGAACGCCTGATCGCCGTCTATGAAGAATCCGACAACCAGCAAGTACAGAAGCTACTCTCACAAATGGAACTCGGCGAACAAAAGCCTAGCCAGCTGCTAAGAAGAATGCTCGATCTCGCCCGAAACAAATTCACCGACAGCACTATACGAATAATGTGGACGAATCTCTTGCCGCCGTACATCCGCTCAGTTCTCGTCGTCAGCGAAACCTTCAGCCAGAAAGCCACACTCGACGAAATAGCGCAGTTAGCCGACAAAATGATGGAGGAAACGCCGAATTCACATCAAATATCCGCCGTGTCCACATCTTCGCATAGCCAGCCACAACATCACCCGCAAGCACCACCACCATCAACATCACAAGCAAGCAACGCCGACATCCAATATTTAATCAGCGAGATGCGAAAGCTCGCGCTAGAGGTCGCCGAACTACGCGCTCGCCCGCATCCCGAGCCACGCCAAAGTCGCCCTTTTAGCCGCCATCGCTCGAAATCTCGTTCCCGCAGCTATTCGAAGACCGACGATAACAGAGGCAAATCACCATCACCATATTGCTACTACCACCGTCGCTTTGGAATGGACGCAATGAAATGCAACCCGCCGTGCAGTTTCCGATCTCTCCCGTCGCCGCCGGAAAACTAGAGAAAACGCTGGCTGCGGCGGAACCCAGCGTACCGCAACACTCATACCGCCTTTTCGTAACCGACAAGAAGACGAAATTATCGTTCTTGGTAAGATACTGGTGCCAACATAAGCGTCATACCAAGAGCTAAAGGCACACCTGCAACGCCGCTACCTTTTCAACTGTACGCTGCCAACAATACAACTATACCTACCTACGGCGAGAAGACTTACGAACTCGACTTCAACTTACGCCGTCCCTTCAAATGGAAGTTTATCGTCGCCGCCGTGTCGAAACCAATCCTCGGAGCAGATTTCCTCAACCATCACCAACTGATAGTCGACGTGAAGAACCGAAGATTGATCGATGGCAAGACGCTTCTAACTACCAACGCACAACTATGCAGCTCAAATATACCTACAGTTCGAAGTATCGACAAGCACCAATTTTACCACGACATACTAGCCGACTTTCCTGGAATTACAAGACTCACATCGATGAAGCTCAGCCCGAAACACTCCGTCGAGCACGTTATCGAAACCACCGGTCAACCCGTTCACTGCCGAGCCCGCCCAATCGCACCGCATCGCTATGAACAAGTCAAGAAAGAGTTCCAGAACATGATCGAGCAAGGCCTATGTCGTCCCAGCAAGAGCTCATGGTCCTCACCGTTACACGTAGTACCCAAGAAAAATGGAGATCTACGCGTATGTTGTGACTACCGAAGACTCAACGCTATCACCAAACCCGACCGCTATCCCATACCACGGATACGCGATTTCACCTACCAAATCGCCGGCAAGAAAATATTTTCAACACTCGACTTGAACCGCGCTTATCAGCAACTACCTATCAGCGAGCAAGACGTCGAAAAATCAGCCATAATAACACCGTTCGGATTATTCGAATTCCCGCGCATGTGCCCGGGATTGAAGAACGCCGGTCAAACATTTCAACGTTTTATACACGAAGTATTGAGAGGCCTGGACTACGTTTTCCCATTCGTCGATGATTTACTAGTCACTTCAACCACCGAAGAGGAGCACCGAACACATCTCCGCACCATTTTACAACGACTCGACGAGTATGGCATCACTATAAATCCCGCCAAATGTGTATTCGGCCAGCCATCGGTGAAGTTCCTCGGATACGAAGTAAACAAAGACGGAATCCAACCACCTAAAGAAAAAGTTCAAGCAATAGTCGATTACCCTAAACCTAACACAATAGAAGAACTACGTCGTTTTCTCGGTATGCTTAACTTTTACCGGGAAAATATCAAGGACGCCGCAACCATTCAATCGCCGCTCTGCAAGTACCTACACAACGCTCGGAAGAGAGACAAGTCGCAAATCGAATGGACCGACGAAGCTACGCAAGCCTTCGAAGCGTGTAAAGTGAGCATACAAAACGCCGCTCTACTCGCACACCCACTGCATAACGCTTCGCTCGCTATCTTTTGCGACGTCTCAAATTCCTCCGCCGGCGCCGTGTTACAACAATCCATCGGTAACCAATGGCAACCGCTCGGATATTTCTCACGCAAGTTCACAGAAGCCCAGAAGAAATACAGCGTGTACGACCGCGAACTACTAGCTGCCTACCTTGCCGTGAAACACTTCAGAAAAATGTTCGAAGGAAGACCGCTAATAATATTTACGGACCACAAGCCATTAACATTTGCATTTACGAAGCCATCAAACGACAGCGAATCTCCACGACGAACCCGACACCTACTTTATATAAGCGAATTCACTACCGATATACGCTACATAAGTGGGAAAGAGAACGCTGTAGCGGACGCACTCTCACGCGTCGAAGCAATCAGTTGTCCTTCGCCGATCGACTTCCAGGAATTGGCCGCCGCTCAAGAAACAGATAGCAACATCGCACAACTACAGCAACAGAATAATATCACACTGAAGCAAATTACGATTCCCGGAACCGATCACAAGATATACTGCGAAACATCAACCAATACCAATCGTCCATACCTACCTGCCGACTACCGACGCACTATTTTCGACCTTATTCACAAGGTCAGTCACCCCGGTATACGGACTACGCGCAAGATGATTACAAGCAAATACTTCTGGCCTGCAATGAACACGGACATCGAAAAATGGGCGAAAGCGTGCATTTCATGTCAACGAGCGAAGATACAGCAACATACTACAAGTTCTTTATCAACGTTCAAACCTACAGCGCGTTTTGAACACGTACACTGTGACGTCATCGGCCCGATGCCCACTACGTCCGACGGTTACCGTTACTGCCTGACTATCATCGACCGCGCGACCCGTTGGCCCGAAGCGATCCCGCTAAGGCAAATAACCGCCGAAGACATCGCCAAGGCCGTCTACGAAGGATGGATGTCAAGATTCGGTTGCCCAGCAACAATAACAACCGACCAAGGCCGACAGTTCGAAAGCCGAGTCTTTGCTCACCTAACGCAATTACTCGGTATCAAAAAAACACGCACGACGCCATATCATCCAATCTCGAATGGGGTCATTGAACGCTCTCACCGAGTAATGAAGAGTGCGCTGAAAGCTAGACTCCTATCCGCCAACAGCTGGATTAACGAACTGCCTACAGTGCTACTCGGCGTGCGCGCAGCATTACGCACCGACACGAGCGTAAGCGCCGCACAACTTACCTACGGTTGCAACATTCGCCTGCCCGGAGACTTCCTCGCTACCGAATCACACAATGACGTCATAATGGACAGTACCTACGTCGAACAGCTGAGAGAAACCATCCGAAACCTGAAACCAGTACCAAACCAGCCGCATAGCAACAAGAAGCCAATATTCGTTCATCCTCACCTAACTACGTGCGAATACGTATTTCTACGTGTCGACGCAGTTAGGAAACCTCTGCAAGCACCGTACGATGGACCCTACAAAGTACTGAAACGAACAGACAAGATATTCACCATTCAATTACCTACACGTCAAGCAAACATATCCATCGACCGACTGAAACCTGCATACACCATCGCCGAGAACGAATCATCCGAACCAGCGCATACTCCAATAACAATAACCAACTACAACTACACGAATTTGCCGCCGCCGCCCCCGCGTCCCTCGCGCTCGCCGCCGCCCCCGCGCCCCTCGTGCTCGCAGTCGCCGCCGCCCCCGCCGCTGCCACCGCTGTCGCCATCGCCGCTGCAGATTTCGAGATCGTCGCCGCCGCCGCAGACTCCGACATCATCGCCTGCGCACATCACTCCGACGCCTGCACCGCCTGCACACACCACTCCGACGCCTGCACTTGCACAGCAACCACGAGTGACCCACAGCGGACGCACCGTACATTTCCCCGTACGCTATCGCTAAGGAGGGAGCTATGTAGCTGCCGAGTCCCGTCAACTACAAATTGATTGACCGTTCTGAAAAGAACGCTTTCGATTGACGTAGCGACAAAATGATTGACCGTTCTGAAAAGAACGTTTTTCGATTGACATCAAATATAATCGATTGACGTAGTGCTCCAGGAGACAGAAGTTTTGTTTGGCTGTGACAACAGCCGACGGACGTGCGTTCCCGCCGAAGATTTCTCGATACTGACTGCACTGCGCGCGCGACAGGGTGTATTTATTCCCTTGGTCCGCGCATGCGCCAACGAGCCGCAGTCGCTCCCGCCTGCCTCCGCGAGTTCTACGCATGCGCACTACGAATCTACAGCGCGCGTTAGTTTCCCGCCAAAACTTGTATGGCTATCCTTTTCTTGTTTATATGTAAATAGTGAAATAGCAATAGTTAAGTTTTAGTATATAAGAAGCCATTCTGTAAATACAATACATTCCATTATACGATCTTCAAGTCGAGACATCTTTTACTAGGGGAAACTCTGCTCAACCATCCTCCCCTAAAAACTAAATATCTAATATATCAATTTAGCACAGCATTGGTGAAAATGGATTTTTGTAGCGTTCTTTGTTTACATATCCTGGCAGCATAGCTGCATAGCACATCTCTGGTGGAAAAACAGCCTAGGGCTGGGTTGCACCAAACCGTCTGTAATCGTAAGCTGTGTTCGTTAAAATTTGAATGTATGGAAAGTTTGACAAGTTTCTATGGGATGACACCTGCCGGTGCTATATTTAACGTTGATTGGTCTGTGATTGTAAGTCAACCCAGATGCAACCCAAGGTGGCAGGAGTCCGCTGGATGCGGGGGGCGCAGGACCGGTCATTGCGGCACTCTTTGGGGGAAGCGTAGATCCAGCAGTGGACGTACTTTTTTTTCTTTTATGTATTTATTTATAATAGAAAATTGATACATTGGTTTAACAGAAAAGTGTCGTTAAACCCTATCGGGTTTGTATCGACACCGAAATCGTGGACAATATAGTCAATAAACTTACTTATGAGCTAATTGTATGACACATTGGAAAAAAAGAAAAAATATTCTATTATAAAATTGTTGTTACAGTGTGAGTGATTTTAATTGCCACTTCGACGGATATGATGATAATCTACGAGTATTTCGTACATTGATGACTAACTTGTTCTTTTCTACAGGTTTTCAAACTGAAGGGAGCGGACAGGAAACACAAGCAGGACCGTGAGAAGGTGATGCGTCGTCCGCGCTCAGACCTGGAGAAGTACCAGCCGGGATGCGAAGCCACTGTGCTCACCACGGTAATAAAATAATACGGTATATAACAACACTAAAGATGAAGAGATTTTAAGAATTGACACCATTTGAAGTTTCTAAGTAGTATGAAATCTTAACTCGTTTCGTTAATTTGTTAATAAGAAACCTCAAATTTTTTTTTAATATTTTTATAGCCTTTAGTTTTCTAAATATTCACTAGTATGAACGTTGACGTCACTAGTATCAATTGTTTGAAAAAGAACAGCAGGTCACTTTCTTTAGTAAATCTGTCTTGTAACAGTGCTTATGTATGATTTGTTACGCTGTGACGCCTTACTTGTCACTTACTCTCTTTTAGAACGAGGAACTCTTGAAATTGGGATATTTTCGAGAATTTAAAAATGTGGTTTTACTTAATTTTTTATCCCCTATTTCATTTCATCGGAAAAAAGCCTGCTTAGAAAATGAATTGTTGTCAATTGCTCTAAGTGCAAGTGGCCCCTGGATAGCGCTGAACGGGAAACAAAAACAAGGCGGCTGTAGGAATTACCTAACCACAACACAGATTGCGATTCCATGATGCTCCAGAACTATATTAGTTGCGATAAGAAGGAGGACTCTACTAACGCAACCGTTTGAGTATGAAAAATATTAGGATATTAATTCGTCAATCGCAACTAGCAAAACACGGTTGCAATGTTGGCTACAAGGGAAAGGTCCCCTAATGTTTGATTTTCGCGCTTTTTGTCGCGTTGCGCGCGTCTTGTGCTAGCCGTGCTAGTTAAAATATCAAGCGTAAAACCAATATGGCCATTTAAATAATAAATAAAATAAATATTGGGGGACAATCTTACACAAATCGACATAGTCCTCTAACTACGCGAAGCTTGCAGGGATCTAGTTCTAAATACATAGAAACCACCCAAGACTCAGGAAGACATATAAGTGCTCATCGCACAGATAATTACCCTGACCGGGAATCAAACCCGGGACCTCCGGCTTCGTAGGCAGGATCACAACCACGAGCAACATCTTAGACCTTGTCATAGCTTTTCATCAGGTGAGACTAAGGCCAATAGCTGGTTAGTAGTCTATCATAAAAAAAAAACAAAGCGGTCGTCAAAAAGGATATTTATTTATTTATTTATTCGGGAAACAAACAGGCATTAAACAATTCATTTAGTTAATATTAATAAACATGCATAAGCCAAACAGTTTCCACTACTGGTTAAATAACAATTCTGTTGCTCAGACCAAGATAACAAAACTCTAAATGGAGTACATTAACACTAAATCATGCTAAGAATTTAAAACTAATTACATTGCAAATGTGATTCGAGAAAATTATACCTAATAATTAATGAATTCAGAAGCTACAGCTCATTTATAAAGGCAAACACCTCTATTGTTAAAATTTTCTTTTTAATTTTTCTTTTTATTGTTAGATATTCTTTTTATTGCAGAAACAAATTGTTGAATTTGTACATTTTGCACGCTCTGGCTAAGAACCTATTTCTTGCATATATAGTGTGTCCTAAGTTGATTGAAAGTAAATTGGTGGAACGAGTTCGCCGATCGGGACATCGTAGTGATATTTTTGAGAGAAGATTAGGGGAGTCAACTTGGCCATTTAAAATCTTGAATAGAAATATCAGGTCACGAATTTCGATATCGAGATCGATTTTGTTCAAATTAACTTTTATGTTCTCCGCCTTCCCGTTTTTGGAACACAGCCGTGGATTTATGTGTGTATATTGCTAGGGGCTTAAGTAGATGTAGGGCAGTTTTCTTGCCTTTTTACCAACAATATATTCTTGTTGACAGCTGTCAAACGACGCGCTGATGCCGCCGCCGTCTCTGGTCACCTCCTCTCCCCCGTATTCGCCTGAACTATGGTAAGTTTTTTTATTTTTCTTTTACAGGTTATATAACCCAAGCCATTGACGAATAGATTCTAAAATGGCTACTTTTACTGTAGAATTATATAAGGTACGAAACAGTAGTAGATACAATAATTTTCAATCGGAGTTAAAAATTTATCACCCAGGGCGGTTTGATTTTGACCCACAACCTCTGAAATCCATCCATCGCTCTTTTCAACTGAGCTACCGCGGGTATCGCTCGTGGCAACGAATCTTTGAATCAGTATGCAGGCTAGTGGGGTTTTAATGCTTAGGGAGGTGGTATTCGCCCGGGGTGTTCATGTGATCAATATTTACACATACAGTAATATAGTGTATGCGAGATAGCGCGAGAGAGGCCGCCATTTAAAAATCTGTTATTTACTTTTAATTCGAAACTTCAATCTTCAACATTTATGACATGACAAAACGATTTACTAGAGTATTCCTCCTGAGGAGGTATCCGTATAATAACTCCTCAAGTATTTCTTTTTTCTTCTCAAGTTACACAGCAGGATACAACTAGTAGCTCTGTGAGCCGTAGAGCTCGGGAAAAAAAATACAAATTTCCAAAAACAGACTCAACAAAAACATCTATAAAAAAATCAAACCTGCTCGCAAAATTTCATGAGAATCGGTTGAGAAATGCGACCTGTGGAGGAGAACAGCGGGAAATCCGGAAATGCGTCGGTCGGAAGTACGAAAGCATTTTTGCCAAAGCTGAAATGGAGACCTTCGTTACAATCGGACAACTAGCGAGCTTCCAGTCTTTTGTGCTGATTTTTTAGGGGTTTTACAGTTTGTAGATACCCAAAACCCTTAACCAAAAACAATAGTATATTCGATAACATCTATACATGCTTATAGCCAGATTAACGGTCTATTTGAACATATATGTAGCATTTCGCAGAAACACAAATTCTGGAAGAAAACATGTTTGTCCAGGTGACAAAGCAATACTTTAATACAAATTGGGGACACTTAGGTACGCTGGACAACCGATGAAAATGAAGGTTAAATAATATTTTTTAGTACCATTGTCGTGTAGTTCATTGCTATAACGTATTAGCTGATGAATGCAACAACAGTTAGTGACAGTAAAAAACTGTTGGTCTTGTAATTTACCTTTAAACTGCAAAATAGTAGTAAACATGAGGACACTAAAAAGTTGATTCAATACATACATACATACAGGTTGTGGCCTTTAATAGGAGCAAATTTTTTTAAAGCTGCTTCCTTAGAGCATCTGCAGTAACCGCTTGTATCCAAAATAATAATATATTTTTTCATTTGGGGGAAATTTTGATCTAAAGTTATGACCTGCAAGTAATGGATCTTGGCACCACGAGATTTTAGCCCGGCCGTCACTACTGATTTTGAGGTAACATCTAGTTATGACTCATAATCGTAGTTGCATTTTTGGTTTAAAAGGATATTTTTGGATTTTTTATTATTTTTTATAATTTTTTGGTGTTTTTTTTAAATAAATAGTTATTAATATAGCTCCAGTAGAGTAAAAAAGCACATATAAGCTATATTTACGACAAAAAATAAATAAAAAAAAAAAACAATTAAAACCATTTGGAAATAATTGCTGGAGAGCTCAATAGTGTACCATTTAATTTTTTTGCTCCTATTACAGGCCACACCCTGTAAATCACAAGTAATATTGTGTTCAGTGTCTGTATCAGCCTTATGAGTTTTTTTTTTTGCTTTAGTATCTAATACAGCTTCATACTGAAAATCCGTTATCAATATATTTTTGTAACCTTCTGCAAAGTGGGCCAGATAATCCGACAAATTTTAGTCTTATTTACCCCATTCGTGCTAAATATACTCAAATAATACCCTGACCGGGATACGAACCCGGGACCTGCAACTTCGTAGGTAGGGTCACTACCAACTTACCCAAAGTGGTCGTCACAAAGCACGCTTTTTGGCCTTTTGCAAAGATAACATGTAACAAATAGTTACCACCAAAGGCCGTCAGAGGCGCTGTACGCGTTGCTATACAAATTGAGACTAAAAGCAAACGCGTTGTTTTATGTGTTGAAAATATACTAGAGCTTAAGAGCGTTTTTGACGTTTCGTAAAAGATGCTGATAATGTTAACTGTGATTTAGAAACTGACAACGAGCAATAGAAAGTTATACTAATATGACTAACTCCGACATACCTCGTTCAGCCATCCATTGCTCATTCATTACGCATGTTATGGCAGATTTGTCATATTACAAGCATAATTATTCATTAACAACCATGATTGTCGCGTTCTTCCATAGGTATTTGACCCTTGGCCCAATTTTTTAAAGCTACTATGAAGTCACGTTTCAAATTGCTTATTCATGATTTGCGCATGTCACAATGTCAGATTTGCCATATTACAAGCTTTATTGGTCTCATTAATAACAATATGTGTCGGATGGGAGTTTGGTCAGGGCCGACAGTGGGCCGGACTCCGCTGAGCAGCAGGCGACCTGCTGGCTGCGACGGAGCCTTCCCGGAGAGACTCAGCTAAGCCCGACCCAATTATACTATCATTTTAAAGCGGCAGGCGGTTCGGTTCTCCCCTTAAATTAAGCCAAGACCGAATGTTACCCTAAGAAAATCTAGCGAGTCGATAGGCTTAGATTATTTAGTTCATACAGATAGATTTACCTAACTAACATAGTATAGTCCACTAGTCTAGTACCTAGAACCCTTTGTGGTGTATTTTGAAATAAACGGATACTCCGATCTTCCTAGTTTACTTTCTTATCCAGATGAAAAATTAAACATTACTGGCTGAAATGGCTCCCTAAAATTAGAACAATAAATAGCAATTGGTCAGTCACGAGCTCACGAGTAGCGGGGGCGTTGTTTACTATCAGACTCCGTCGTAGGATTCATTAGGTTTATAGAGTTTTTTGTACTACGACGCTGACAAACAATCATACGTTTCGGCCCGCCTGATTGACAGATGGAGATAGCAGGAGGCCAATTCTCGGGCTGTTCCAGGTGATGTCTATTCGAGATGATCTCGATTGACACAATGTCTATTGAAAATTTTCACCAAAATGCCGAACACATCTAAATTTCTTATTCTGGCTGGGGCGCAATCGCGATTATGTCAAACGACGACCTCAATGTCTATTGTAATATTTTAGTTAAGTTTTTTTCGATTGTGGTAGTATAATCGAATGTAAAATGAATCATTATAAAAGTTTTAAATAAATCGACTTATTTTTCGAAAACATATTTACATTCAATATTTACCGCCACTGACAGATTAAATATCAATACTAATATTATAAAGCTGAAGAGTTTGTTTGTTTGAACGCGCTAATCTCAGGAACTACTGGTTCGAATTGAAAAAATATTTTTGTGTTGGATAGTCCATTTATCGAGGAAGGCTTTAGGCTATATAACATCACGCTGCGACCAATAGGAGCGAACACGCGGACGAAGTCGCGGGCAACAGCTAGTTAGTGATAAAACCATCTCGATCGCTAGTGACCACTCGTTGCATCTCGAACGCTGGGAGTACACATATCTCGAGTGTGAGATTTTGAGAATATTGTAATTGATTTTCGATCGACATCTGCCATTTTTTGTGATATTTGTATAATAGACATTATCTCGAACGGCTCGAGAATTGGCCTCCTGGTCCCTCACTCTCAACACAGCACATCCTTGGGTACCCTGGCGACCTTACTCACCACCAGGAACCGAACACCGCTTACCTACAGAGCAAGAGTGGTGGTATTTGGACTGCGATTGTCTTTACACTATCTTCTTCCACTTCAAAACTTCGACTGACTATGACTGAGGGCTGTGACAGCCACAAGTCGCATGTTTCGTGTCGTGTGTCGTGTTGCACCTGATCAGAAGCCGTGTTCGTTAAAAACTGATTGTATGGAAAGTGTGACAAGTTTGTATGGGATGACCGTTGCCTGCGCCATATTTAACGTTGATGCGTCTGTAATAGTGGATGCTGCAAACCGCCCTTTAGTTTTATGTAATTAGCTTCTCGAAGGAAGGAAAAATAAAACTTCCGGTAAAACAATAATAATATCAAAAACTCACAAAAACTATATTATTGGGTTTCAAATAAAAAAACAATAATAATATCGAGAACTCACAAAAACTATAAAATACATGGGATATACCCCGTTTGTATTTCAGTAAAAACGTAGGTAACCTACATATTATTTGCCTTGTTTTTACTGTCTACTTTGTAACGAATACGATATTTGTCACTGCTTATTAGAGGATTCCATGAATGCCACCCACTTGCCACCATTAAGACCCTACGAATAGGACAAAATACGTGTTGCACGCGATGCACAATTCCTATCAATAATTAATTCATGTCACGTATCTGTTTAGATGACCTTTTGCAATTTGAGTTTTATTTCAATCGTCATAGTGTTCATATTTCACGTTAAGTTTAATGCAGTTGAGTTATTGTTGATGTTTTCTGTCCATTCTATGGGCGTATTTTGCGTGTCTCTGAAGTTCCATCTACGTAGCATACAGATCTTTGCAATTTGAATCGCATGCTACGACATATAAGGTTGATATTCTATTTTTACTTCAAGTGTAGTTAGAATCATTCATAGATACTTATGCTTGTCTAAGTCTGATTTAACTTCGAATATTGCATTTTGAACCGTATGCTTGGACATTAAGTTTGATTCTCTTAACTCCAAATGAACTTGAAGTAATTCTTCGAATTTTTCTTCTTCAACTAGTGGGTTATGTTTCGCAAGGGACATTTTCTCAGAATGCTTCCGTAAGTGCAATGTTGTTGGGAATATTTGTCACGGCGCAACAGTTTGTTGGACGACATGTGCGGGTAAGTAAATAGTTGTAGTATGTTCCGCAATCGTCGTATTTTGGTTGAAAAACGAACAGGCGAAGTGCCTAAATTTTATTTGCCCAAAAAGGTTAAAAACTCTTCTCTGCCTAGGAGTATATTATTAATAATTCTGCCAAAATCCATTCTTTCCCGCTGCGAGAAACTTTTAAAAATTCTGACAGCGTCATATTAAATCGAATCAACTGCGAAAAAAAAACATTCAGCCCAAGAAAACCGCACGCAATCCGCGCGTTTTCCAGTGTGTGCGCAACTTTATAATAAAAAAAAAATAATGGATTTTTTTTGTGGATCCAGTTTTTGGAAAAATTAATAGAAATGGCGGTGCCTTGGGAGCTTCGAGGTCTACATCTCACACACCCACTAGCTAGTAGTTAGTTACTAAATACTTACTAGTGGCTCCTTGAGCTGTAGACCTCGCAATTTTTTTTTTTCAAATTTCAAAATTTCCACAAACTGACTTGTCAAAAAATTCTATATAATCATCGAACCTGCTCACAAAATTTCACGAGAATCGGTTGAGAAATGCGACCTGTAGAGGAGAACATCCGGACACACACACATACGACGAAATTTTACATACGATGAAATTTTGTATATTTTTCAATTTTCAAAATTTCCAAAAACTGATTTGACAACAAAATTCTATTTAATATTTCTGATGAGAAATGCGACCTATAGAGCAAGCAGAACATCCGGACACAGACATACTTACGAATATTTTTTTTGTAAATTTCTATATTTCCAAAAACTGTTTCGACAAAAAACATCTATATAAATATCGATCCTGCTTAAAAAATTACACTAAAATCGGTTGAGAAATGCGACCTGTAGAAGAGAACATCCGGACATAATACATACGATAAAATTTTGTATATTTTTTCAAATTTCCAAATTTCGGAAAAATCTTTTGAGTTCAAACTTAACAGTGATATCCACGACTACAACACTAGAAGTAAACACAAGATTGCAGTGAAATCCAGTCGTCTCCGGAAGGTTAGCGCGTCGTTCGTGGGGAACTGTATACGATTTTATAATAAAATACCCACCGAAATAGTTAATCTGCCACTGAGTAAATTTAAGTCTCATATTAAACGTTATTTGCTAAGCCAGGCCTATTATGCTGTCAACGATTTCTTAAATGATAAAAATGCTTTTAAGCCAGTGATAGTATAATCTTGTTATTTAAAATATATATACCTATGCTTCACTTAGCCTATTTCCTTGTACAGCTCTTTCGTTGCGTTTTATGAAACATGATGCTGTTTCTTGCCGAACAGTTGTTTTAATCTTTTATATTATTTATTAATGTCCGGCAGCCTGAATATGTCATGCCCGCTTAAAAGGCTTTGCTTACGGTGGCGTCGTTGATCGGGTCGCCACCTTCCCTAACAAATGGTCGAGGGAGGCGATGGCTGAGATACGCGTCATACTCGTGATCGGGTGCTGTTTGTGGAGTCCGGTCTGTTCATGTTTGCAAGGGCATGATTAATACCTTAATACTAGTGTTATTTTATTGGAGATTGACGAGAGACATCATCCTGTTTTGGATTAATTTTATTGTTATTGACGCTTAGAGACCTTATACATCTCTGAGAATATTAAATTACTTGAGTGCTATTTTCATTTACTACTTATTTTAATTTAGACGCTTAGAGACCATGTACATCTCTAAGGACTTAGGAATAATGGACGCTCAGAGACCATATACATCTCTGAGATATTAAATTTATTGTATATACTTTTGTGTATTCGGACAGAGACCGTATATATAGGTCACAATTTTTTTTTTTATATAATGGTTTATAAGTTAATTTTAATTGAATATTGTTAGTTTGTTAATTAATCACTATAGTTTTAAAATCATTATTATTATTGTCTACTTTTTTTTAGTTCTGCAATTCTGTTTTGAAAACATTATAATTATCATTGTCAATTTATTTAATTGTATAATTCATGTGTTGACTTGTAAAAGTGCCCTTGTGGCCTATTTGCAGAATAAAAATTTTTTTTTTTTTTGATTTTTCCAAAAAGTGACTCGACAAAAAAAATCTTTATAACATTTCTGATGAGAAATGCGACCTGTAGAGAAGAACATCCGGCCAGACATACGAAAACATTTTTTTTTATCAATTTCGAAATTTGTATGAACTGACTCGACAAAAAAAACTATACAATTATCGAACCTACTCACAAAATTTCACAAGAATCGGTTGAGAAATGCGACCTGTAGAGGAGGACATCCGGACAGACAGACAGACAGACATACGAAAAAAAAATAGTTGAAACCTGAAACGGAGACGCTTTGCTCGCTCGGTAAAAAAAAACCAGTAAACAAGTGTAGTCAACGTCGAATGTATTTAAGGCCCTCTAGTTCTGCGAGAGTAGGTATTTAGCGCTGTCCTGGCGGCGCGTGAACAAGCCCGCGCGGACGAAGCGACTGTGAACTCGGATGACCCCGCTAGCTTCATACTGGTCACAGTATAGAAATATAACTGTATTTTGACTTAAGAAATGCGATAAGGAGATCGACTTGCGCATTGGCAGAGCTGCAGCGGTGTTCGGAAAACTGTACTCGAGAGTGTGGCGTAACTCTAAACTCACCACCCACACCAAAATCCTCGTTTACCATTCCTGCGTTCTGAGTACGTTATTGTTTGGCGGTGAAACGTGGACGACATACAGGAAACAGGAACGCCGACTCAACGCTTTTCATATGCGCTGCCTGCGAATCGTCATCGGAGTCACGTGGGAGGACAAAATGACCAACGAGGAGGTCCTACACATCACTCGTACTGTTAGCATCACTGCCACTCTAAAACAGAGAAGACTCCAATGGCTGGGACACGTACAAAGACAAGATGCTAACAGATGCTCGGCCAAATAGTTGACGCAAAGCGACCTGTCGGGCGTCCAATGCTCAGGTTTAAGGACTCGTGCAAGCGTGATATGGAGGACTTCAAAATCGATCCAAGAAATTGGGAGCTCCTGGGACTGGACAGACCGGTATGGAGGCACCTCCTACGAAAGGGTAGGACTAATCACGACGTCCAGTGGTTGGAAAAACTTAGAAGGAAGCGCCTAGAGAGGAAGCAAGCCGCACCCCCACTCAACGCCGTGTTTGTTTGCAACCGTTGTGGCAAGCAATGTAGAGCCCGTATCGGTCTGTTCAGCCACAAGAAAAGATGTGGCTCCTGAAACAGCAGCTGTAAAAAACATCTGAAAAGATGAAAAGGCCAATGATGATGATGAAATAAATAATTGAAAGTCGAACTTACGGTAAGATCCATTATAATGAAAAAAAAAACAGAATTCGTAGTACATACCTACAACCCTGAAATTCGTTATTTTAATCTATGAAACCTAAGAACCTAAGAAATATGTCTTATTCCCTTCTACTCGATTTGTTTAATAGGTCATGCAATTTTTTATCTAATTGTGTTATATTATACAGGGTTTTATATTTATTTGTCGTGTGCGTGTTACCATCATCATGTATATGTATGTATGTATAACACTTTATTGCACAAAAAATAATAACAATCGAAACAAAATAACAAAACGTAAAAGTACAAAGGCGAACTTATCCCTATAAGGGATCTCTTCCAGCTAACCTTCGAGAAAATGAGAAAAATAAATATAGTACAGAAGGCAACAAACTAATCTTGCACAAACACGGATATTTAAGAAAGCAATGACAGATTATGAATACACGTAAAACTAATAAGCTTGTATACACTATAACAACTATTCATGTAAATATATCATCATCATCATATCAGCTGATGGACGTCCACTGCTGGACATAAGCCTCCCCTAAAGAGTGCCACAATGACCGGTCCTGCGCCACCCGCATCCAGCGGACTCTCGCGACCTTTACCCGGTCATCAGTTCACTTTGTGGGGGCCTATCTACGCTGCACCTTCCTGTACGTGGTCACCACTCGAGAACCTTCGTCTGCGCCCCAATGGCCATCGGTTTTACGTGCAATGTGCCCCGCCCACTGCCATTTAAGCGATTCGGAGGGCTATATCGGTTACTTTGGTTTTTCTGCGGATGGCCTCATTTCTGATACGATCGCGCAGATATACTTCCAGCGTAGCCCTCTCCATTGCTCTTTCCTCTTGGTTACAGGTGTATAGTAGAGAAACACAGATAATTTAATAGGTTTCTATTGTGATGTCCTAAATAAACATAATTTATTGCGCTTACATTGCAAACGCTGGCTGAACCCTACGAGATAAATCAAAATAATGTACTACAGTATTGTACAACTTAAAAAGTTCTACAAAAAAGTCGATTATGATATATGTCCTCTTAGGGATAACCCACAATAACCATTTTTTATCCTTTACTTTTTACGAAAAGTAATGGCTTATTTACGAAGCGATTTTAAGCAATACAGCATTAATCCTTCTCCAAAAAAATACCTTAAATACATTTTGCATTTTATATAGATCAATATGGCACTTGACAGCATTTAATTTAAATGAATATTTTTGAAGATATTACTGATTTAAAATGCAGGAACATAGCGGTTGCGGCGGTATCGGCCGGGTTGTATATAAATACATTCTGTAGTATATAATTATAATTAGTATCAGCATTGCACCCGTACGAAGCCGGGGCGGGTCGCTAGTATACCATAATCAACTTCAAGTTCGAGTATAAAGTGTCCGATAGTAACGAAAGTTGGCGCTACATGGGCATTTGACATGACCTTCATCTTGTACATATTTAGCTTAAGGTCAACTCTCACGGAGGTTTTACCAAGGTCATTGAGCATGGTACTTAAATCCTGTATGGTCTCAGCCAAGACTACTGTATCGTCAGCAAACCAAAGGTGAGTGATGTACTCGCCGTTTATGTTGATGCCTATTGCCTAGGCTTCTCCAGTCCAAAGTCTTGAACACATCCTCCAGTGCAGCGGAGAACAGTTTGGGAGAAACAGCATCTCCCTGCCTGACTCGCGGCTACAACGGAATAGGTATCGAGTTCTGGTCCTGGAGTCGGACTCACATAGTGGCGTTGTCGTACAAACAATTCAGTACTTCGATAATAGCGGTAGTCTACTTGGCACCGCTGGAGAGATTGTAGTACAGCCCAGGTTTCAACCGAATCGAAGGCCTTCTCGTAGTCCACAAACGGCAAACAGAGGGCACAGGCAACAGGGTATACTCCTCAGTCTACTGTAAAACCGGACGAAGCGTATGGATATAAGTTGATAATGTTCGACTCTTCATATACACAGGCCCAGTAGTAGTGAACCACGACTGTCATAAAATTATACTAACACTAGATGAAAGCCCGGCTTCGCTCGGGTGAAATAAATAAACAAAACATTTATTCGTGACAGTTATGCAAACGACGAAAGAAATAGTGTACAAAAATGTACAAACATTACAACAACGGATTATGATGAAACTTCGAATCGTATAGAAATATAGTCTGTAGTCTGGATTGGGAATAAAAGTATGGAATGGAATTATATGGAATTGGGAGTAAAAGATTACGCAAACGACGTCACGGGCAAAGGCTAGTATCTTTGCAAGTTAATCCTAAGCATTTTTATAAGGGTAGTATTTAAAGGCACATAAAAAATTTGACACCGTAATCAGTACTGATTTGTATAGCTAAAATACTAATCGTTCATTAAAATTCAATTCAGATGTGCATTGTTAAATATTGATGTGCCAGTCAGTATTTTTGGTGCGAAGTCAGAGCTGCTAACGCGAAAAAACAAATGAAGTTCGTGTATCTCCCTCTCTGTCGCACTTGCAAATTCGAGCGACACAGAGGGAAATACACGATGTTCGTTCGTTTTCGTTTCGCGATAGCAGCTCTCTATTCTCCGCCAAATTCTATTCAGTGGGGCCCTTTACACTCAATATTATCGCGATTTTTAAAATTGTATGGGGTCTGTTAAACGCTTAATACTATCACAATACTGGTGTGTCAATATTATCGTGGTTTTCAAAATCGTATGGATTTTTCTTCAATATTCATTGCACATGATACGGATCGTGATATGAGTATATCGCGTGATAATAATAACCATGTAACAGGCCCCTATGGATGTTGCTTCAATATTCAGTGTTTCACGTGATAATAATAACAGTTGGTAATATTTTCTCCAATTAATGGAAGCTATTTAACAACTTGTTCCGTTTTGCCAAAGGTATTTCACATTCCGATACGCGCACCATCCAGGAATAGGAGCCGTCAGACCAGAGGGCCTACCACGATCTGAAAACGAAGTATTTCCCTCTCCGCGCTCGAATATGCAAGTGCGACGGAGAGGCATATATATTTAGTTTTCGGTTGGTAGCACCTTAGTCCGAGCGTGGCGGACGGTCGAAGAAAGTCAAAGAACATTCCGTGTGTTGTCTGTCACACATATAATTTTTTAGCTTCCCATCGACCTATGAACTTGAAATTAAGTGATAATGTTTATTATGAAGTATATTTTACCAAAAATATCAATATATTGATAAATCACATTTTGCGACTCCGACGCACTTGGCTGGTTTTTATTACATTTTGAATTTTATTTCTCTTATAGTAAAATACCCTATTCGTTTTAAAGTTGACGCCTGAGGGCCTACCGCGAACCAAAAACGAACTATCTTCCTCTCTGTCGTTCGAATATACATGTGCGAGAGAGGCAGATACTTCGTTTTCGGTTCGCAGTAGCGCCTCTAACGTCCGAGCGCGGCGAACGGCATGAGCTAAGGGTCTACTCCGAAATTCAAAATCCTAACTACGTATGGTGCCGTCCCTTTCACTCTCCTGTCATAGACTATATGAGTGAAAGGGACGGCACCATACGAAGTTCGAATTTCGGAGTAGTCCCCCAGTACCACTAAGTTATAAGATAGAGCGAGATAGGGATAGAATTTTGCTAGACGTTTAAAAGCCATAAGTCACCTAGTAATTTGTCACAAACAAAATAGAGACGCAGCTTTAAGATGGCGGACAGACTCAGCAAACATTCAAGTGGTGTCCTTTATACGATTAATATTATCACAATACTGGGGTGTCAATATTATCGCAGTTTTCAAATTTGTATGGATTCTGCTTTAATATTCACGTCATACTTATCGTGATATGAATCCATGTAACAGGCCCCATACATTCGGTTTGAAGGCGGTTGTTGTGACAATCAGTCTAGCTAGCACGATAGATTATACCGTTACGTTTTATGTGACGTTTTAATACATTTCGCCCATATAACGTGACGGTATAAGTTATCGTGCTAGCTGGGCTGATAGGCGTATACTCGTAGAACGCTTGAAAACTACAAAAACAAAACGCTGCAGACGCGGCTAGCCGAATCCACACAATGGGCGATGATTTTGCCTGGTCTACAGCTCACAGAGCCACTAGTTTTAAGCTTTATTGTAACAGCTAACACTTTAGGAGCCACGAGCTTGGAAAAAACGTTAATTTAATTTAATAAATTACAGATATTTTTTGGTGGTTTAATTTATTCGTCTAAAGTTATTAGCTCTCAAAGCATAAAAAACATTGCGAAGTTTTTACTGTTTTACTATTTACGCGAAAGATTACTGTATTCTTTTAAAATAAATACCAGAAATGATTTTTACATAAAGATGATAAAAGAATCAATATGGTATATGAAATGATACCAAACTTGCCACGGTAGCTACCTGGAAATGGGTAGATTTATTAAAAGAAGATTAGCTAGAAAGATAGATAGTGTATACATTTTAAAAGGATCGGCAACGCGAATTTGGCACCTCTGGAGTTGCAGGCGTCCATAGGCTGCGGTGACCGCTCACCATCAGGCGGGCCGTTAGTTTGCCACTGACATGGTATTAAAAAAAAAGACGGTCGGAATTAATGTGGTGAAGCTCATAGCTTAATAAAAATATTCATGTGCAAAGCAGTAGATCTCTTACCATATCTATAATTTCTGGTAATAAAAATTTCATTTATAATTTTACCATCTTTGGTTCCATTTCTGCAGGGGTTCAGTTTAGTTGTTATACTGTCATTTCTATACTGTGGCACTATGACCATAATTTATTTGTTAAAAATACGACGTTTTTCGTTTGGGTTTTTATTGCCCTTCTTAAATAACTTGCAACAATTATATAAATTCGTCAAAAACTGCTTGTTTGGTGCACGAAACTGTCGCGGATAAAACTGACACAGGTCCGTTGTCCGTAAGCGCCAGCGCGCGACTGATCGGGCCTGCCGAGCCTCCGCGCTCGGCATTTTGTAGGTATTTAAACATATTAATTAATACAATCATTTTATCTTTTTAAATTCTGCAAAAATGACTAGAAATACTGAATGGCTTTAGTTTAGTTCAAAAACTTTATTTAAAACATCAATAGTTTAGTCGTCAGATTGTAAATGCTTTACAAAAAGGAGTAACTTTGGGGTCTCTTTCTATCGAGCGAAGTTCATTAGATCGTGTAACTGAGTGCAACTTTGACTAGACTAGATCCTTAAGTAAAACATATAATTTTTTCAAATTTTTAAAACCCTTATTCTACGTTTCAGATTGTTTTTAGAAAACTCGAAAACGCTAACTCGCTTGACGACCTAGCCTTGCATTTTTTGAAGGTTTGTCTGGTAGAGATCGCCTTTTAGCGATAAGTCCGCCTGTTGTTACCTACTTACATAAGGCCCGTTCATGTTTTACCATTGTTAATATTTCCGTGTAGTGTAGTGTATAATAAAGCATTTTATTATTATTATTAACTCTTTTGTACCTTATTCCAGTGAGATTAGATGTTTTCTCATATCTGCTGTTGAACTACGAGTAAGTCTATGTTGTCTATATCGTAGCTATTAGGCTGCTTCAAACGAACTATAAAAGGAAACTGTTGTACCTACACCAAGTATGGGCACATCCAGTTCAAATTGCCCACGATCGAGATGCATTGGTCAGGTCACATGTCACATGCGTCTAGTACCAAATAAAGCAGTTTCAGCTGCGTGCGCGCCGGTTAGACAGCCGCGTGACCACGCATGCCCAATATGGCGGGCGGTGAAATGTCATAAGAGACTGTTTACACGTTGTCAAGTTGACTTTACAACTCAGGGTTCGGGTTGCACCTAACCTAATCGTAAGCGGTGTTCGGTAAAATCTGCTTGTATGGAAAGGTTGACATGTTTGTATGGGATGCTAGCTATATATCTAAAGTTGACTGGTCTGTAATAGGAGGATAGGAGCGCTCGTACCCCAGTGGCGCCCGCGTGCCGCGTGCGGGATACGAGGTTAAGCAACGTGGGCCTAGGTCAGTTCTGGGATGGGTGACCGCTTTGAGTGGTTACTAACTGAGCGCTCCCGTGCTTTGGAAGGCACGTTAAGCCGTTGATCCCGGCTTTTGTCTATAACAGCAGTCGTTAAGCCAAATTAGAGGCCTTCGGGCGGCTTAAGAACTAACAGTCAAGCAGTGGCGTGCCTAGAGTTGCAGAGAAGGGCAAGCCGAGGGATACATTTTTGTATTTTTTCACACACAATACCAATAAATCTATCTTCTACCTTGATACCTTGCCATATTATATTACCATACTAGTGTAGAATAATCTAAGTCTTAGTCTATGGCTAGAAATCATGTTGACTGTTTAAGAAAAATAAAGAATTGTCTTTGGTCTGCACTGGATAATGGCTGTTGTTTTATTCACGTCTTCCCGATCTTTAATTAAATATAAAATATAAAAGGCCATCACGCCCCAGTCTATCTAAGCACAAACATAACATGGTGTCAGAAGAAAAGAAATAAGAAGAAAGGAAGACAAGAAAATGCCGGACAATCCACAAACTTCGCAAAACGTTATACTCGCCAACGGACTGAAGCCGTTACGACTTAGCATTCAAATTCAAAATGGAGTCGGGACAGAATGTTCAAACTCAGAAACGTGGAGAAAATGGAAGCAAAAATTCGAGATACGAGTATATTGTGAAGCCAATGATCTAGAAAAGCTGCCAGACAAAAAACAAATTGCAATTTTGCTCAACGCGATAGGAGACGAAGGACTCGAAATTTATAATTCATTCAATGTCGAAAGGTCAACCGAAACGTTGGAATCCATACTGGAAAAATTTGATAGGTAGCAAATTCAATGCGTGCAAGAATACTACAGTCGAGAGGTATAATTTCTTTACAAGATACCAAAGAGATGAGTCGCTAGATGAGTATGTCACCTGCTTAAATAATTTAGCAGCGAGCTGTAAATTTGAAACATTAAAGGAGACACTAGTTAAAGATATGTTTATAATTGGCATCAAAAATGAGAATATTCGAGAAAAATTGTTACAAAACGACAATATTAATTAATATGTAAACGAAGCAGTAACAATCGCCAAAACTATACAACTTTCCGGAAAGAGATCCAAAGTTATAGGAGAACATGAAAACTCGAGTAACGCTCAGGTACAAGTAATTGCAAGGAACAAATTTGAAGGTTCAAGACTAAGAAACTCATCAGAAACAAGAAAAAGAAGCTCATCGAGATCAAGACCGAAGCAGCAAGATCACCGTCCAGCACCGAAGACCAACAAGTTTAACAACACAACATGCAGAAGATGTGGACAGGTACACTGACACAGATGTCCAGCGCAGGGGAAAATCTGTGCCATCTGCAAGAAACCAAATCATTTCGCACAGTATTGTTTTCATAAAAACAAGAATGTAAGTGCTCTAACTACATCTAGTCAAAATAATATTGCCGGGACAGACCAAATAGAGGTAACAAAATTTACAGATAGTCAGTCAGATTTCATCATAGGAACAATTAGTCAAAATAAGTTCAGTATAAACAAATGGCAAATTAAACTCAAATATCAAAATCAAATGATGACATGTCAAATTGACACAGGAGCAGATATAAATGTAATTTCACTCAATACTTTAGAATCATTAGAAAATACTAGTAATTGTAAATTTCCTATTGTCAAATCACATATTAAAATTTTTACTTTTTCAGGACAAATAATAGAAAACTTAGGTAGTGTGATGCTGACATGTACTTTTGAAAATGGAAGACAAGCTAACATACAATTTGCAGTTGTTGACTGTGAATGTTCGACTATACTGGGTTGGAAGACATGCGAAGACTATGGTATTGTAAAAAGGTTGCTAGAATTAAAGACTCAAGAACAAAGGTCAGTGAAATCATTATTAGACACTTACTCTGATACATTTGAGGGTTTAGGCTGTCTGCCACACAAGGCACATTTACATCTTGATAAGAGTGTTCCACCTAAAATATGTCCTGTCCGTAGAATTCCTTATGCTTTACATCCAAAACCTAAAACTGAGCTAGATAGAATGGAAAAGTTACAAGTCATAGAAAAGGTTACAGTTCCTACAGACTGGGTCAACGCTATAGTTCCAATCGAAAAGCCTAATGGTCAATTACGTATCTGTCTAGACCCAAGAAGCCTAAATAAAGCCATTAAAAGACCTCATTTTCCTTACCCTACAATAGACGATTTACGTTCTAAAGTAGCTGGCGCATCAGTATTCTCAAAATTAGATGCAAATTCAGGCTATTGGATGATCCCATTAGATGAAGAAAGTAGTCAATTGTGTACGTTCAACACTCAATTTGGTAGGTATAAATTCCTTAGACTACCATACGGGTATCTCCTCAAGCGGAGAAATATTTCATAAAGTGATGACAGATCTATTTGGAGACTTGCCAGGAGTACTAATTTTGGTAGATGACATTCTAGTATATGGGTCCAGTCAAGCCGAGCATAATCAAAGGTTAGAAAACGTTTTTAAGAGAGCGCGAAACGTCAACTTGAAGTTTAACAAATCGAAATGTTTGTTTGACATGCCAGAAATCAAATATGTAGGTCATGTTTTCAATAAGAATGGTATTTCAGCAGATTTATCTAAAATTGAAGCTATTGTCGATATGCCAAGACCTGAAAATATTAACGACTTGCAAAGGTTTTTGGGAATGGTTAATTACCTAGGATCATACATACCCAATTTAGCCAATGAGACAAATTTACTTAGAAGCCTTCTTAAAAAACAAAACATTTGGCAATGGACAGAAAATCATGAAAAAGAATTCACTAAGTTGAAAAATCTTATAAGTCAATCACCAGTTCTAGTACATTATGATGTTAACAAACCAATTAGGATGTCAGTAGACTCGTCACAAAGTGCCGTAGGCGCTGTCATATTTCATGGAAAAAACCCAATTGCTTATTCATCAGTCGCTAACTACCACACAGCAAAACTATGCGCAAATAGAACGAGAACTTTATGCAATTTTATATGGGTGTAAAAAATTCCATCAGTACATCTATGGAAAAACAGTTCAAGTAGAAACAGACCATCAGCCATTAGTCACATTTTTTTTTTTTTTTTTTTTTTTTTTTTTTTAATGGCTATCCCTATTGATTAGCCAGTGTCATGTCGATTTTGGAAAAAAAAAAACGATCGAATACGGTAGATTGCTGTAGATTAAAAGTAGTTGCCATTACTGGAAACATTACATACGCATATGTATACGTACTATAGTAAGTAGGATAGGATATTTATCTACATTAATAATAAAATTAATTTGTATACGTAATATACAGTAATACCTATCGGTCAAATTTTAAGTTTGTTTAATTCACAAAATAAGCCCAAAGCCATAAATACTTCTTTGTCTTTGCACCTTAGTAAATCTAAAATACGAATCGGGAATAAAATGTTTAATCTAATCAACTCTTTATATAAATATGTATTATTATAATTGGGGCAAGCGAGAAAGATATGATTGAGGTCGCCCTCGTGCAACCCACATTCACACAGAGAGGAGTCACGGACATGAATTTTTGCTAAATGAGAAGGGGAACTGCAATGACCCAATCTCATACGGATAATAGCCGAGCAAAATTGTTTTGGAATTACTATTTTTGAAAACCATGGTTTTCTAGGTACTGTGGGCTGGACCAGGGAGAATAGCCTTCCGCGAGATTTACTTGATCTAGTCCAGGAAGAAGACCAGGCGCGGAACAAGAACTTTGACGCTAAAGGGGCCAAATCGTGGCAGTAGTTTTTAAACGGGACTTTGTCGCCACATACCACCGCGTCCTTGGCAACTTGGTCAGCTTTTTCATTCCCTCCAATGCCGGAATGACTCGGGACCCAGACTAGAGCAACCTCGAGTCCCTTATTTTTACAGGTTAAAAGATGATGTTTAATTTGGTAAATGATTGGGTTATGGACTCTGATTGAAAATGGGTTAGATTGTAAGGCCTGTAAACAGCTACGGGAATCAGAAAGAATAATGGTCTTTTTTAAGTTACAGAGTAAAATATAACTGACACTTTTTAGAATACCGATGCACTCCCCAGTGTAGACTGAAGTTTCTGGTGGACACTTTATCTTCTGAACTATGTTAAACTGAGTGTGGACCACTCCTACTCCAACACACCCTTCTTCTGAGAGCTTGGAGGCGTCACAGAATAAAGTATGCCAATCGTGCCACTCGCGGCTAAGAATTTGTCGGAGGTATTCGTCTGCATGGGGATCTTTATGACAAAGATCAAAATTAAGTATTACACGTGGGCGGAAAATTATGGATTCATAACTAAATTGGAACAGCGGAAGGCGCGGGGAATGATGGGCAGGGTCTTTAATAGCTTGAAATTTAATGAGGCTCTTCACCAGACAAGGTGGGCCCTTGTGGTTTCTTACAGTAGCTACTTTAAGATCGTACAGCCGATGGATTAGAGGATGGTAGGAGAATTGAAATGCACGAAATAAATAACTATCAGCCAAGAACTGCCTGCGGAGCTTGAGTGGAGGGTCAACACACTCCACCTGCAGGGCGTTGGAAGGGCTGGATCTCATTGCTCCTAGGACAATCCTCAACGCCTTGTATTGAATGAGGTCTAACCTACGCAATCCCTGCGCGTTCCCCGGCTCCAAAAGGAAAGAACCATAATCCAGAGAGCTTCTCACAGTAGCATTATACAGAAGTCTAAGGGATGTAGGGTGGGCTCCCCACCAAACCCCCGAAAGGCATCTAAGAGTATTGAGACCCCGCTCGCATTTTTTAACTAAATAATCAAAATGCTCCGTACCGTCTAACTTAGAGTCTAGTATTATTCCCAAAAATTTATAGGAAAAACGAACAGGTACAGCCAAATCATCAATAGTAATACTAACAGGAGGCAGGACTCTTTTTCGAGAAAAAACAACAGCACAGCTTTTAGTAGGAGATAACGTCAAACCGTTTAAAAAAAGCCAGGAATTTAGCGACTGTAATGAAGAGTTAACCATTTCACAAGCCATATCAATAGACTTATCTCTAGCATAGATCAATATATCATCCGCATATTGTAAAACCTGACAGCCAGGAACCGAGAGTTCTAGATCATGAGTGTAAATATTATATAGCAGCGGACTAAGCACTGATCCCTGTGGCAGACCTCTCCATATTAGTCTTGATGGGAACACTTCAGGGTCTTTTCCGCGAAACGTGATCTGACGTTCCGAAAGCAAATTGCCAACAAGAGTAGCTAATCTGACAGGCACATTTAGCTTCCGAAATTTTTGCCTAAGGATTGGGAGTCTGACATTATCATAAGCCCCTTCTACATCTAAAAATGCAGCAACGACAGAAGCGCCGTTCGAGAACGACATCCTGATGTCCGAAGTGAAAATTGCTAGGCTGTCAATAGTGCTTTTTCCCTTTCGGAACCCAAACTGGGAGGCACCAAGAAGGTCACGACTTTCTAAGAACCATTCTAGTCTATTTTTAATAAGGTGTTCGAGAATCTTAGTTAGTACGGAGGATAAGGCGATGGGACGATAGGATCTGGGATCATTAGGATCCTTTGACGGCTTTAGGATTGGCATAATCAGTTGACGTTTCCAAGAAGCAGGAGGGTGACCCATGAGTAGAATACAGTTATATAGTTCCAGTAAGTACCTCAGGAAAGGTTCACCCGCTTTGGAAATAAAAGAATACGTAATTCCATCATAACCTGGAGAAGAATCTTTGACTGACCCAAGAACATTCAACAGCTCCTGTAGGGTGAAGGTCTGGTCTAGGGGATCAGATGAGATATTGTTAAGGAGCCCTATAGGCGAATCCAGAACATCCGGGGCGAAAGGGGGAGCTAAGTTAGACAAGAAAGACTCCGCCCAGGAGAGGGAAGAGGGATAAGGACAACAGCGAGGATTAAACGATCTTCGGAACTTTCTAATGTTGTTCCACACCAGAGAATAATAATAATAATAATAAATATTCTTTATTGCACCACTTAGTGATAAGTTGTACAGTAGCTGACTAAAAAAATGGTAACAACAGGCGGTCTTATCGCTTTAAGCGATCTCTACCAGACAACCTTTGGGTAGCGGGAAAACAATTAACTAAAACTGGGAAAAAAACAGGTAGTGCAGAAGAACTGCAAGAAGATTCAAAATAACACATACGCATACATCAGAATAAACGAATAACACAATCTTCATAAATACATATACATACATAAATATATATTCTATAATATATATATATATATATATATAAAGGCAATTCAAGGGAGTGACAAGTAATGTTCCTTCAAATAATTTTTAAAAACCGGAAGTGATTTCGCACATCTTACATGCCGCGGCAAAGCATTCCACAGTCGAACAGCCCGAAAGGTGAAAGAATTATTATAAAATTTTGAGGATGAAGGTGGTGGAGCGAGAAGATGGTTTTGTAAAGATCTGATGGAAGTGAGCCTATTAAAGCGCTCTTTGAGATATAGAGAATCTGGAGTGGCAGGGTTTAAAGACGTACAAAAGGTTCTCCAACCGTCAGATTTCTTTTTTTTTTAAAAGAGTCCTCGTATCTGTCATTACTTTGGTCAGTAATTGAAAATTTTCGTTTGACATACATGAAGCATATGTGATTTCAGTTTTTTTCCTTTCGTTGACTGCCTTAGTGCAGTCTTGGTCCCACCATGGCGGAGAGGGTATTTTTCCAATAGCGGAATTTTTGAGAGGGAATACTTTGTCAGCAGTAAATTTAATGGCTGATATTAGAGCATCGGAACAGAGCTGTACTGAATTCGGGGACACAGGGGGTAAATCGTTAATTTGACAATTTAAGATTTTTTTATAACTATCCCAGTCCGCTCCACTAATATTATACGCTAAAAGAGGTTTTACAGTCGGTCTTTTTGATAACAGGCTTGGTAAGGTCATAATGATGGGGAAGTGGTCACTCCCATGAGAGCTATTTAGGACTTCCCAGGTAATTTGGGACGCTAGAACAGGAGAACATAGAGACAAATCAACCGCACTGGCGGCTTGATTTGGAAGGGGCCGTAAAGTTGGAGTTCCAGAATTAAGTAAGCACAAATTATTAAAATCAAGAATATCTAAAAGATTATTACTTAAGGGGTCATTTTTAACACAACCCCATAAGTGGTGGTGAATATTAAAGTCGCCTAAAACAATGATAGGAAGGGGGAGAGATCTTATTAATAGTTTCAGTTCATCAAAGATACTGGAAGTAGGGGAAGGGATATATAAGGAAAGATACGTTACATCTTCCACCCGAGCACAAACCGCACTTAAATTCGCGTTATGCAGAGGGACAGATAAACGAGAGAAAGGAATATGGTCTCTAACAAACAGGGCACAACCTGCTCGTCCATCTGCCCGGTAGTTTATTAGAGACACGTATGTCGGGAGCTTAAAATCTGAGTTGGCTTTGAGCCAGATCTCTGAAATGGCCATGACGAAAGGATTAAATTATTTAACATTATTTAAGAAACCTCTGTCAGACGTACCAGCTAGACTTCAAAGAATGATGATTGCATTACAGACATATGACATCATTATATTCATATTCAGTCCGAGGTATTTACTTGTAGTAGTAGATGTGCCCACGCCTCAATCGTCGCGATTTTATAGCTAGGAAAAAAAAAATGTACCTAGCAACATTACTAGTTGTCAACCTCATTAGAAGTTTTCGCGCCGCCCGAAACGTTGCGTCTCTCACGAAAAAAGTTGTTTTCAGTGAAATTTCAGGTTTTCAGGAACATTACAGACACTCAGATGGATAAATAAAAGCAGAGAAGTCAAAGAGTAGTTAAAATTACGAACATCATACATGAAAATCGTAAATTTGAAAGTAGGTTTGGCTCACGTAAGTTCAATCCAAAAACTAAATATTTGATTTTATTCAGATGCAATGACACTATTACTGGCATGATATGTTATATTATGTCGCTTTTCCCGTTGGGAAAACCATTCTATACGAGATAATCTGAATTTTGTTGGTCAAAAAGCAATGACACTTGACACTATTACTGGCATAATATGTTATATTATGTTGCCTTTTCCGTTGGAAAAGCTGTTCTATACGAGATATTTTGTTAGTAATACACTCTCATGCTTTTACAAGCGGCTCAATCTCATTCCTGGTTTTCAAGTTTTGAAATCCATGAATTTTGTCATACTATGTTATATTGTATCATTTTACGTGGTATAAAGGTCTTTTCGAGACAATGCAGGGCTTGAGAACACTGTGGAAATGACTGTCATAAATTAACTCCAATAGGTTCTTTACAGTACTTATTGAAAACCATGATTGGTAGAACAGAACAAAACAAGAGTGTATGAAAGAGAACTATTAATATTGTGTCATCTATTCCGTTGGAATAGAATATGCAGCTAATTTGGACCATTAATAATCTACTAGACAAGTTGATCATGAATCCTTTACATACGATTATTATTCGATGACTGAAAAAACTCACTTCTCCCGTTGGGGGAAGATACTTTACATCATAGTAAATGCACAAAAAAGTAAGAGAGGTTTGTTTATCTCAACTTTTTTATCCTTTCCATTGGAAAGTGTTTCGGAACAGTTTGGTATCGTTACAGAGCCAGTATGACAAATGATATCTTACCTTTATGTCTCCAACAACATAGTGAGACTTTATTATGCACCATAAGGCCAAGTTAAGTAAACCTTCTGCTTAAGATCCAGGAGAAAATCCAGTTTTTGAGGAATATATACATGTACATATCACAAATCCTTCGTGATCCAAGTGAGGAGATATCATTATTCGGTCATGTATAGTAAGAGAATGTTCAGTGGAACATACAAAAAACACTCAAGAAGAAGCACAAATAAGCCACAGAAAAACAAAAAGATATTAGATTGGCTACAATATATCACAACCATTGAAAAAGTTGTTTCTAGCCAAGCCCTACTAAATTAAACAAATTTCAGAATTGCCTGTTGTTTAAAAATAATACTTACCCATTAAGTATCCAATAGTGGTATTGAGGGCCATAGTTATAATTATAACATATTTTTGTGTTATAGGAGTGAATTTCAAATCTGGGTTGCAGCAGTTCATGGCTTTAAGTTACTAATGTCACAAACTACATACAATTAATATTGTGTTACAATATTAAAAATCATAAATGGATTGATTGGTAAAAAATTGTTTGGTTCATAGTTTTATCAAGCAATTGGACTCAAGTCTAACAATTGACAAAATGGCCAAAATATGAAGAATATAGAGAACTCAATAGACATCCTCATCATCAGCCATATTACCAGATGGTACATTCAAGACAGAGATTCAAAATTTTCAGAGATCCTAGTCAACATGTAAAATAGTATGAATAGACTCGCTGCCCCCAAGCTGCTGCT
>CAJHZS010000002.1:0-61338 GCA_905163555.1 Notocelia uddmanniana
CAATCCGATCAGCCTATCGTGTCAGGTAACTTCAGTGATTTATTTATTCCAAAAATAATCAGGCTGTGAAAGCTAAATACACGTCTTTTTCAGATTTAACTAGTATTGTATATATGAGGGTATTGTATGGCAACTAAAAAAATAAAATGAGACATGAATATATTCATATGTTTTGAACATATTATACTTATGAACTTAAAGTTTGTATCATTAAGATAAAAATGAGAAAACGTATCAAGCACATTGTATATCGTCAACATATCAGCCGAAAGACGTCCACTGCTGGACATAGGCCTCCACCAAAGAGTGCCACAATGACCATGACCGATCCTGCACCACCCGCATCCAGTGGACCTTGTATATATTTTGTAAATTGAAATAAATACTTCTATAGCGAGCGGGCGTAGTTATGTTATTTCAGGCAGGAAGAAAAATATTTACCTTTACACCTCAAGTTAGGCTGCAGGAGATAGGAATTTTTCGGATTTTCTTCTTGAATGTCAACATCGGAAATAATAAAGTACCTAGTATTATATACCTAGAGATTATCTTTGAACCCAGATAATTTTTCGATCATCCATTAAAGGCAATATTTGTTATACAATGAACATAAAGCCTAATTTATTTCAGAACATCCAATGGGTCAATCACCGGTTCGTCGGCAGACACAAGATCTGCCACAAGTGTGTCAGGTAATGAAACAATTTTAAATTGTTACGATTCGAAAAAATACGATACGATTCATCTATACACGCGGTAGCGTGTCCAGCCAAGTTCACGCCCTAAACAGCTTGGCTTTGTGTTAATAATTCTAGTGTTCAAATTTAAGAAGTTATCGTTTAGATCTCCATTGTTTTGTCGGCGAAGTCGACAACCACGAATCGCTTATTCTTAATATTGACTTAGGCTCCCGTTTTCACATTTATGTTTTTGATGGGTACAACTCACTTATTTTTTGAACTTCTGTCATAGAGTTAGTTGTTTTCATTGTTTCTGCATTTGCGTTTTAAAATAGACTTATCTACATAAAATAACAAATGCTCGTGATTGTTGTATATAATGTTACATTTCAGGTATTACAACAGATGCTGGTACACGTAAGAGAAAACGTCGCAGACGCATGATGCGCAAGACAGCGGATTTAACACCATGTTGCCGTGATATATACTTCGAATATAAGAAGTCAGTGAAGCAACTTGATTTTATGAGAAGGGCAAAAAGAGCCATGAAATTTTCGAAGACCCAAGCGTTTGAAAGTTTAACCTCCAATGTCAATCCACTCGCCAAACAGCTAATGTGGATGCAAATAACTCAAAGCACAAAGAAACTGAAAGGCAGACGGTTCACAGATGATGAAAAAATGATTTCTTTGGCAATATTAAAGCAAAGCCCCAAAGCTTATAAATTTTTACAAAAAATATTTATATTGCCATCGAGAAATACTTTGTTAAAGATGAGTTCGCAGTTAAACGTGGAACCTGGCATCAATCGTCAAATTTTTGATGCTATGAAGGATCAGGTAAGTTGGCACAACTGTTAGTAATGTATTATATAATTTATTTAAAACAAATATCTTTTCGGTGGTTTAGGAATAAAAAAACCGGCCAAGAGCGTGTCGGCCCACGCTCAGTGTAGGGTTCCGTAGTTTTCCGTCCGTCACATTAAGTTGACATATTAAGTACAGAAACACAAAACCTTTGAAAGCACGTCATTTCATTGTGATTTTGTAGAAATGACAGGTACAATAAACACCTGTTTATACGGTTAAATTACAAACTTAGTTCCGAAATTATTTTTGTAATTTTTTCAAAAACTATTTAACCTATCAAGTTCAAAATAATTTCCCTACAAAGTTTTTATAAAGTTCTACTTTTGAGATTTTTTTCACACACATTTTTTTTTTACTTCTGGAGCGATTATTTCCGAAAATATTAACATTATCAAAAAATGATTTTAGTAAACCCCTATTTATTTTTAAATACCTATCTAACAATATATCACACGTTAGGGTTAAAATGAAAAAATAAATCACTCCCCACTTTACGTATAGGGGAGGTACCCTAATAAAATATTTTTTTCCACTTTTTATTTTACCACTTTGTCGGCGTAATTGATATGCATATTAGTACCAAATTTCAGCTTTCTAGTGCTAACGGTCACTGAGATTATCCGCGGACGGACGGACAGACGGACGGACAGACATGGCGAAACTATAAGGGTTCCTAGTTGACTACGGAACCCTAAAAATGACCACTTAATATTGCTCACTGCCACATCCAACTATACCTTCTTCCAGTATTACCCACATTATCATCATCATCATCATGTCTGCCGAAAGACGTCCACTGCTGGACATAGGCATCCCCCAAAGAATTCCACAATGCCCGGTCCTGCGCCACCCGCATCCAGCGGACACCCGCGACCCTTACCCGGTCATCAGTCACAAACAAACATAAACACATACCCATATTATAAAATCACCAATTCTGGAATTGACCACTTTCACAAAAAAAGAAAGAAGAAGGAGGAAAGAAAGGATCACAATAGATTCTTAGTTTTTATATTATTTTTATACAGTAAAATATTAAATAATCTTTCGTTGCTTTCAAGTCTCACTCAGAACTTTATAAGGTTAAAGATTTTAACAAGAGGAATTTACCCTACTGATCATTACATTGTGGCCGTTTACACGATTATTAGTATCATAATACCGGGATGACACAAACATTGCATTTTCTTACAGGTCCAGTATTGGACCGAGAAGAGAAAATACTGTTCAATTATATTTGACGAAATGAAGCTAGAACCGGGTTTGGAACCTGACAAAGCAAAAGATCATATCAATGGTTTCGTTCATTTGAACAAGAAAAAAAATGATTTCGCTGACCATGCCCTAGCGTTCATGCTCAGGGGCGCAATACACAAATGGCAACAGCCTATTGCATTCTATTTTTGTGAAGGAACCACGAGAAAAGATGACCTGAAGGTCATATTAAAAGACATTATAAATGCCGTCATAGAGACAGGGCTGCTACCGATTGCGGTAATTTGTGATCAGGGGCAATCGTTCCAATCTGCAATAAAAGCCCTAACTGAGGATACCCGGGGAGATCAGATTAAGGCTGGAAAACAGACTGGTAAGTTCAAAACCTTCGTTGTCTTTATCATTCACGATTCACCGAGTCCGCAGTAATCTCGGTTCTCCATACAAACGTAGTTTCGCTCTCATTTTAAAACGCCATTCTAGAATAACATGTATACACAAACTTTGTATACACAATGGAATCCGGAATATCTAGGTCGGAAATTGGTTTCTGTTGCTTGAAATTATAATGGAGAAAAAATACTGCGATTATTAAGGTTTTCAAACAAGACGTAAAAAACTCAAAAATTCGCTGTATTTATTTTCTATTACAATTTCTAGCAACAGAAACTATTTTCCGACCTAGATATGGCGGCTCCCATTTTGTATACAAAGTATCATGTTATTTCAGTGAGGTGTTTTAAAATGAGAACGAAACTACGTTTGTATGGAGAATCGAGTTCAGCCGAGCGTACTGGCGACTCTTAAGTAAAAAGTAAATCACGAGAACTCTAATAAACAAAAAATACGTGTGTGTAAATATTAAATGGTGAATTATATTTATTTAGTAATATCTTCTACATTTCAGATGATGTTATAACAATAAAAGGACATGATTTGAATGTGTTTTTTGACCCTCCCCACTTGATAAAAGGCATACGGAACAACTTTTTGACCAAGAATTTGAAATTCGATGATAAAGTTTGCAAATGGAGTGACATCGTCGACGTTTATAACACCGACTGCGGACATGCCCAATCTCGGTTGCTTCACAAATTAAATGACACACACGTGATTCCTGAAAAAATTATGAAAATGAAGGTAAGAAATTGCAAAATGTATAATTAGTTTTAACGTTAATTAGTTAGTATTCCCACTGACCAATGCATCCCATATGATGACATTATGAGAATTTCTCATGCTAGCTTTGGTTGCTCCTATCTTATGGAGTTAAAATAGTTTTTTTTACTATTCCACTAGGCCTTACTTACAGGCTGTGTTATATGTTCCTATCTTTAGCTATCTAGACTAGGCGTTGTTCGTATTATGGACATCTTAGGAATCTTAGGTGATAATGACATTATTCCAGTGCTACATCAACATACTAAAATACTAAGATCTAATTTGTGAATACTCATTAACAGGTCAAAAACTGCACACAAGTCCTGAGCCAGACTGTGGCGGCCGCCTTGTCCTACACATCCCAGTTTTGTAAGTGTATATTTTGATCATATATAATATTGCACGCGATACATACCTGAAGATCCCTGTACGTGACAACTATTGGTGTCGTATCTGTAGTGTGGTCCATAACCAAACGCATGACACAGTTTCGCTTCAATACTTGGCAGTGTGCCATCTTCCTAAACCTCACTGGTTCATGCGTAATGTTAGGCATTTCAACTTTTAGTTCACCCTTACATAGCAATTTGATCCAATATTAGGTTATATTACTTGGTCTTAAATTCTGGCTATTTAATAGTTAGTAATAATTAATAGTCCAGTAGTAGTAATTTTTGACCCGGGGGATGGCGGATGGGGATGGCGGGTTATAATAGCACCACTCCTTTTCTTCCCATGGGCGTCGTAAAAATCTAGTTTAAACGGAACTGGGTTGAAGTGTGTTGTGGGCGATGAGCTAGCAACCTATCAAATCAGATATTTCCAGTTTTGAACCTACAATTTCTAAAATGTGGCACAGAAATTAAATTTTCTGCCTATGCCTTTCAGGAAAACGGGCGTGAGTTTATGTATGTAATGTAGTAGTCATTTTTAATAGTTAAGGGTGGGTTGCACTAACTTACAATTACAGACCGATCAACATTAAATATGGCGCCGGCAGCTGTCGTCCTATAGAAATATTTCAAACTTTCCACAAAATCACATTTTAACGAACACTGCTTACAATTACAAACGGTTTAGCGCAACCTGCCCTTAATAGTTGTATTGAAATAAAGAAAGCATTAGATGTATGTCAAAATAACATCAACAAATATAGTTGCAGTACTATTTATCATTTTATTTTTTATTTTTACAGCTCACTACGCTGATGGCAAAGAAGTAAGCAGTACGCTTGAAAATACAGCAGAAGCAGTAGCATTCTTCGATCAATTGTTCGATTCTGTAAATGGAGCATCGCTAAGTGGAAAAGTTGCGCGAGGAAAGATTTTAAAAAAAGCTGTAACAAATACGTCACCGCACCACGAATTTTGGAGAGACGCAATAAACAAACTGGAAAAAGTCAAATTTATTGACGAGAAACGCGGTGAGGTATCCGTACCTTCAATAAAAAATTGGATAGTAACTTTAAAAAGTTACATAAGATTGTGGCAGTTTTTAGAAAAAAAAGGTATTAAAATCATGCGCCCAAGATATTTTAATTCTGACCCGATTGAGATTTTTTTCGGTCAGGTAAGGGCGTACAATTTCAGAAACAATGATCCCACTTGCCACAACTTTATAAGTACATTTAAGGCATTGTTAATCACAAGATTTATTAAATTCCATTCTGCGGGCTTCAATTGTGAGGAGGATTCAGGTGTACAATTAATTAATATAAAAAAAATATTTCATCCTACACAGAACAAAGAAACAGATACCACCATGGCTCCTCAAAATTCACCCGTGGACAATGAGCAAGATCAACAAAACATTCAAGAACAAGCTCGCCGTGAACGAATCAGTGTTCACGCACGTGCATATACCGCAGGGTGGCTTGTGAGAAAGATTAACCAAAGAATTAATTGCGAGATCTGTTTGGCTGATCTGACTACAAAGGAAGGGCCTATACATCGTTGGATCAGCCAAAGAGAGTATAACTGGTTAAAAAATAAAAATCTCTCATATCCTTCTGAACTTGCCGTGCGTAGTTTTAGTGAAACTGTAAAGGAATCGAACAAATATTTGGATAGAACACCTCATTTAAATTCCATCTCAAAGAAAATTAAACACGATATTTTATCCAAATATTCGTTCGCTTACCTAAAATGCAACGATCACAGAAAAATTGTAGTGGATTATTTTTTGAATCTGACTATCAAATTTGCAGTGCATAATTGGTGCAAAACAATTAATAAAATATTGAATGGAACGGATACTTCTCGGTTGGATAAAAGAGGCTTGCCGTTAATTCAACGAAAAGCTTTAGAAAAATATATAAAATAATAATAATAATAATAATAATTACACCACAACATTGTTGTTTTATTGCGTTGATATAGCTGTAAAAAATAAATCATGCAACCTACCTACCTACCCGTATATTGGAATTTTGTATCCACTAGTCGAGTCTGCGCTCCCAGAGTCTGTACTTGTAGCGTAGAACAGAAGTTTAAAACCAAAGCAATTGACTCCCCTTTTAGAGTTTTTCAATCGCGAAATGAGTCTGATGAAAGCATTAAGATGGCTAGGTCTAACTTTTTAAATCACAGCCTTTATAGCAGCAGCAACGACCCCAAGCGACTCCTCAACGCCGAGACCAGCATTCCAACAGCGGCCTGCATATTGTCCAACGTAAGAGCAGACAAAACGGGTAAGGATTCTGACATTCATAACTGGTCTGTGTGCTTCGATCAATGATCGAAGTCTGTGTGGTAGAAGCAATCATTTAATATTTCAATGTAATAAGGCTAATACCATGTCATTGGACAAAAAGAAGGAGGCAATAAAGAAATCTGGAAGCTGTTACATATGTTTGAGGAAAGGTCACATGGCAAACAAGTGCAAGGCATTTGTAAAATGTATTGTTTGCCAGAAAAGACACAATGTCATATTGTGTCCCACTATACACAACAAAGAAAATACTATGCTTGTCACGCGCAGAGCTAATGAAACCCTTTTACAGACGGTAGCGGTCAACATCACTTATAACAATAGAACCAAGAAAGTGAGAGCTCTGGTGGACTCCGGGGCTCAACAGTCCTACGTCGGGAGCTCTGTGGTGAAGGCATTGAAGATGAAGGAAAGTGGGACAGAAAGCATCGGTCAAACATTATTTGGAGGTGAATCTAGGCCTACGAAGGTACACAAATGCTATGAATTACAGGTGAGTGATCTGAACAAGTCATTTACAACCAAGATCATTGCATTGGAAGAGGCCAAAATATGTGGACACCTACCAAAGCTAAGGGACCAAACCGTCATACAAAAATTGAAGGACCTTGATATTGTTATCAGTGATATCAATTTCCCTGAGAATGATGTAGGTCTTCTGATTGGCTCTGATTATTTAGGGTCCATCATGACAAATAACATGGTTTCTTTCAATGATAATTTAATGGGAATAGAGACCAAATTGGGTTGGACCATACAAGGGCCAGTGAATCAATCAGGTGGCACAAACACGAACACATTTCTATGTGTATTTAAGGCGCCACCACCAGATGTCTCTAATTTATGGAACATAGAATTGTTAGGCATACGGGACCCCTACATTAAGCAAACACAGGAAGCGGCTAATAAAGAGATATTAATTTCGTTTAATGATAATATTTCAGTTGATGCCACGGGCCGCTACCAAATGTCTTTGCTGTGGAAGGAAGGATGTCCCGAACCTGGAACAAACTATGACATAGCAAGGAAGAGACTAGATAGTACTACAAGGAAGTTATTACAAACAGGTAACCTTCATATTTATAATAATATTTTCCAAGACTGGAAAAAGGAAGGTTACATCGCAGAGCTGAAAAATGATGACAGCAACTCAGGTCATTACTTGGCTCATCATCCAGTCGTGAAGGAAACCAGCTCCACAACTAGAGTGCGCCCTGTATTCCATGCTTCACTCAAAAGTCAGACAGGTTTATCGTTAAACGATTGTCTGGAAAAAGGTACCAACATGTTGGAATTAATACCTAAACTATTAATTCTATTTAGGAAAGGCGCCTACGGAGTGACTGCAGACATTGCTAAAGCGTTTTTACAACTGTCTTTATGCAAGGAGGACCGCAATTATTTGAAATTTCTGTGGTGGAGGAATCCCGACAAACGTGATGAGTTAATAGTTTATCAGCATAATAGAGTAGTTTTTGGAATAAATTGTAGCAGTTTTTTGTTAACAGCAACAATTAATTTCCATTTAAATAACTGTTGCGAAAAATACAAAGACACAGCACAGAAGCTGAAACAGTCGTTGTATGTAGACAACTGTATAGCCAGTTTTGACACACTTGATGAAACAAATACATTTATTTTACAGTCTAAAGAAATAATGCAAAAGGCTCAATTTGACCTACGAGGCTGGATCACTGCTCCTGAGAAAAATACTGTGGAAGAAGTGCCCGTGCTTGGTATGACCTGGAACACAGAACAAGATACAATATGCTGTAACACACCAGAGGAAAACAGGATACCAATCAAAATAACAAAGAGGTACATACTCTCAGTAGCACAACAAGCTTTTGATCCGCTCGGGATAATTGCAGCAGTAACCATTGTTCCTAAACAAATACTGCAACGGGTTTGGGAGAAGAATTATTCCTGGGACGCTGAAGTTTCAGAAGAAGTAGCCAAAGAGTTCAAACAATGGTTCTCAACTCTACACCTCCTGAAAACCTGTAAAATACCTAGACGCTTAAGCGTGGCCCCACTAGAGCAATGTGATATAACCTTACATGTCTGCTGTGACGCAAGTGAGAAGGCTTTCGCTGCATGCATATACCTTAGAACGCAGCACAGCGACAAGGTGGAGGTACGAGTTGTAATAGCGAAGAGTAGAGTTTCTCCAGCTGGTAAGAAAATGTCACTGCCACGTTTAGAATTAATGTCAGCGGTAATTGCATCAAGATTGTACAAAGAAGTGATCAACTCTGGACTCTTAAACAAATGCGGAAAACATAAAACGTACTTTTGGACTGATTCATCAGTAACGCTCGCATGGCTGAAACAGAAAAATACATGGAAGCCCTTTGTAAGCAATAGAGTAAAAGAGATATCTGAAAATACAAATGTTGATGATTGGTATCATATACCTGGTAACTTGAACCCCGCAGACCTGCCTTCGAGAGGCTGTAACGCTAGAAAGTTCATAGAAAGCCGTTGGTTAGAGGGACCAACATGGATGAGACAACCAGAAAAATACTTGCCTATATCAAGACTGATTGTAAGCGAAGAAAACGAAAGAATAATACGAGCAGAAGAAAAGACTCAAACAGCCGTAAATCTGGATATCGTCTCGCCTCCTTTTAGTTCGAGACTGATGTACTTTTCTAAATACAATCGAATCGTGAGAGTAATCGCATGGATGTTGCGCATGAGTTCAAAACGAAGAAAAGAAATTCACTTACAAAATGATATCAGTAACGATGAGTATATGTATGCAGAAAGATCTCTACAAAGATTGTTACAGCAAGAATGTTTCACGGAACAGACACTTCCTAAAAACATTAACACTAAAGTGGACGAAACCGGAATCATCAGAGTGAACACCAGACTAGATTTATGCAATGAAATGGCAGCATTCGTCAATCCAATACTTTTACCAGGGAAGCACGAAATTGTACAGCGGCTCGTAGAGCAAACACACAAGAAACTGAAGCATGCAGGTACTACAACGCTATTGTCTAGCCTCAGAGAAACCTACTGGATTCTAAATGCTAGATGGCTCGTCAAGAAAACAGTTGCAAAATGTATAACATGTAAGAAGCAAAAAGTAAACATTACAAAATACCGGAAGCTCCTTTGCCGACAGACAGAGTCGAAAATAAAACTGTGTTTCAGACGACAGGAATTGATCTAGCTGGACCTCTGTATCTACGAGACCGGAGCAAGTGCTGGATAGTCTTGTTTACATGTGCAACGTACAGGGCGGTGCATCTAGAGATAGTGGAATCCATAGCAACTGCAACTTTCCTGATGGCTCTCCGTCGATTCATAGCAAGAAGAGGTCGCGTCTGCACCATTTACACAGATCAAGGCACTAACTTTCAAGGTGCGGCAAACTTGCTCAAAGAAGTAAATTGGACAGAAATACAAGCCGAGACTGCAACCGATCCCCAGCCCATCAAATGGAAATTCTTGCCCCCGGCAGCGCCGTGGTGGGGTGGCTGGTGGGAGCGTCTAATTCGGGTAGTGAAGGAGATGCTACGCCGGATACTAGGTAAGGCTTCTGTGACATATATAGAGCTATCCACTTTATTATGCGAATTCGAGGCGGTTGTGAATAGCCGTCCTCTTACATATGTGACAGCGGACGACGACGCCTTACGTCCCCTTACTCCAATGATGTTTTTACACGCACTTCCTACCACGGAAACTCCAGACTTGGACCAGATTGATGCCAATGGTTTGAATGTCAGACTCCAATACATGGAAAAACTACGCACAGATTTCCGACAGAGATTTAAAAAAGAATACTTATCGTTGCTTTTTAGCAGAAATAAATGTACCCCTCATTTTCCTGCAGTGGGAGATGTAGTGCTGGTGGAAACAGAGTCCAGTCGACTTCAATGGCCTTTAGGTATCATAAAAGAATTGGTTACAGGTACCGATGGACTGACGAGGGTGGCCAGAGTGAAGACCGCGACAGGCGAGAGGACTAGAGCGTGCCAACGACTCTATCCGCTGGAGCTGTCGGCAGCATCCGACGAGTGGCTGAGATCCACTACTGACAAGGGTACGGGTGAACCTGAGAAAATCGACCTACACTCGCACTCTAACTGTGACTTAGAGGTAGGTGTAAATCGCAGCTCGGACGAGACCCCCCAGCAGGTGAGTAGTGGGTCGCAGCCATCCATTGCTGCCACTAGGCTCGGTAGGGTCGTAAAAATACCGCGACGATTTCTCGACTGATGCATAGTTTTCATATTTTGATTTGCCCATTAAGCCCAGTTTCTGAGGACTCAGTCCATGTGAAAATCGACTTATAATGACATTGTATGTATATGAAACATGACTATAATTTATCTTTATTTACTTGAAAAGAAACAAGTTTAAATAAAACTGCAAACATTAGCGACAAATAATGTGAACATTAGACTGTGATAATAATATGTAGTCCATAACATGATTTTAATATTCACCAGAATGACATGATGACTGATATTCATTGGTGATATCTGTGATAAGTACTCATGGTACGCATATACTTTCTTTTTTTAATGTGAAATTATTTTGCTAGTTGAGCAATTTTATTATGCGTGTAAGATGTAAAGTTCTATATCAAGTATAGGAAGGCATACTACACTATCGTTAGTGTACGGTGTAAAGTTCTATATTAAGTATAGGAAAGCATACTACACTAATGTTAATTTACATTAATTGTTCAGCGAAAAAATATAACTCGAACATGTTTATAATGACTAGATGGATCTTGTTGGGGCAGGTTCTTCTGTGGCTGGGAGTTGTTATTGAAACCAGATAAGGCGTTGTAATGAATATTTATTCGAAAACCTTAGCTACTTATATATACATATGAGCGACATAATAAATACAAAACAGGGTATTTGACAGTAGGCTAATTTAGTCTTACCCTACACAAAAATATCACTCGCGCGAATACAGGATAGGTATAGGTATGCTGCCACAGGGCTCCTCCTCAAGCAAAGCGTACTACTGGCTTAATTATTCTTCCTGAGCGAGTGGTCTTCACTTCGTTTGCGCCGGTGCATGTTGATAACTCGTCATTGATGACGTAAGCGGGCTTAAGGCGGTCGATCGATACGTTTACTTGTCGGCCGGGCAGTTGTAGTTTAAATACTTTGCCTTCTCTGTTTATAACTGGATAAGGACCTTCATATGGTGGTTTCAGTGATTTATGGCCAGTGTCGATGCGTAGGAATACATTTTGGCATGTCTGCAAGTCCTTGTGCACAAAAACGCTTGTATTTTTACGTGCGTATTCCGCTGCCTTGTACTCGCTTATCGTGCGGCGTAGCTTATCAACATAGCTATAGTCCATTGCATGATCGCTGCCATTGTTAGATGAGTCGAAAAAATCACCGGGCAGCCGAATGCTACAACCGTATATTATTTATAATAAAAGCAATTGACTCCCCTTTTAGAGTTTTTCAATCGCGAAATGAGTCTGATGAAAGCATTAAGATGGCTAGGTCTAACTTTTTAAATCACAGCCTTTATAGCAGCAGCAACGACCCCAAGCGACTCCTCAACGCCGAGACCAGCATTCCAACAGCGGCCTGCATATTGTCCAACGTAAGAGCAGACAAAACGGGTAAGGATTCTGACATTCATAACTGGTCTGTGTGCTTCGATCAATGATCGAAGTCTGTGTGGTAGAAGCAATCATTTAATATTTCAATGTAATAAGGCTAATACCATGTCATTGGACAAAAAGAAGGAGGCAATAAAGAAATCTGGAAGCTGTTACATATGTTTGAGGAAAGGTCACATGGCAAACAAGTGCAAGGCATTTGTAAAATGTATTGTTTGCCAGAAAAGACACAATGTCATATTGTGTCCCACTATACACAACAAAGAAAATACTATGCTTGTCACGCGCAGAGCTAATGAAACCCTTTTACAGACGGTAGCGGTCAACATCACTTATAACAATAGAACCAAGAAAGTGAGAGCTCTGGTGGACTCCGGGGCTCAACAGTCCTACGTCGGGAGCTCTGTGGTGAAGGCATTGAAGATGAAGGAAAGTGGGACAGAAAGCATCGGTCAAACATTATTTGGAGGTGAATCTAGGCCTACGAAGGTACACAAATGCTATGAATTACAGGTGAGTGATCTGAACAAGTCATTTACAACCAAGATCATTGCATTGGAAGAGGCCAAAATATGTGGACACCTACCAAAGCTAAGGGACCAAACCGTCATACAAAAATTGAAGGACCTTGATATTGTTATCAGTGATATCAATTTCCCTGAGAATGATGTAGGTCTTCTGATTGGCTCTGATTATTTAGGGTCCATCATGACAAATAACATGGTTTCTTTCAATGATAATTTAATGGGAATAGAGACCAAATTGGGTTGGACCATACAAGGGCCAGTGAATCAATCAGGTGGCACAAACACGAACACATTTCTATGTGTATTTAAGGCGCCACCACCAGATGTCTCTAATTTATGGAACATAGAATTGTTAGGCATACGGGACCCCTACATTAAGCAAACACAGGAAGCGGCTAATAAAGAGATATTAATTTCGTTTAATGATAATATTTCAGTTGATGCCACGGGCCGCTACCAAATGTCTTTGCTGTGGAAGGAAGGATGTCCCGAACCTGGAACAAACTATGACATAGCAAGGAAGAGACTAGATAGTACTACAAGGAAGTTATTACAAACAGGTAACCTTCATATTTATAATAATATTTTCCAAGACTGGAAAAAGGAAGGTTACATCGCAGAGCTGAAAAATGATGACAGCAACTCAGGTCATTACTTGGCTCATCATCCAGTCGTGAAGGAAACCAGCTCCACAACTAGAGTGCGCCCTGTATTCCATGCTTCACTCAAAAGTCAGACAGGTTTATCGTTAAACGATTGTCTGGAAAAAGGTACCAACATGTTGGAATTAATACCTAAACTATTAATTCTATTTAGGAAAGGCGCCTACGGAGTGACTGCAGACATTGCTAAAGCGTTTTTACAACTGTCTTTATGCAAGGAGGACCGCAATTATTTGAAATTTCTGTGGTGGAGGAATCCCGACAAACGTGATGAGTTAATAGTTTATCAGCATAATAGAGTAGTTTTTGGAATAAATTGTAGCAGTTTTTTGTTAACAGCAACAATTAATTTCCATTTAAATAACTGTTGCGAAAAATACAAAGACACAGCACAGAAGCTGAAACAGTCGTTGTATGTAGACAACTGTATAGCCAGTTTTGACACACTTGATGAAACAAATACATTTATTTTACAGTCTAAAGAAATAATGCAAAAGGCTCAATTTGACCTACGAGGCTGGATCACTGCTCCTGAGAAAAATACTGTGGAAGAAGTGCCCGTGCTTGGTATGACCTGGAACACAGAACAAGATACAATATGCTGTAACACACCAGAGGAAAACAGGATACCAATCAAAATAACAAAGAGGTACATACTCTCAGTAGCACAACAAGCTTTTGATCCGCTCGGGATAATTGCAGCAGTAACCATTGTTCCTAAACAAATACTGCAACGGGTTTGGGAGAAGAATTATTCCTGGGACGCTGAAGTTTCAGAAGAAGTAGCCAAAGAGTTCAAACAATGGTTCTCAACTCTACACCTCCTGAAAACCTGTAAAATACCTAGACGCTTAAGCGTGGCCCCACTAGAGCAATGTGATATAACCTTACATGTCTGCTGTGACGCAAGTGAGAAGGCTTTCGCTGCATGCATATACCTTAGAACGCAGCACAGCGACAAGGTGGAGGTACACGACAAAAATATCACTCGCGCGAATACAGGATAGGTATAGGTATGCTGCCACAGGGCTCCTCCTCAAGCAAAGCGTACTACTGGCTTAATTATTCTTCCTGAGCGAGTGGTCTTCACTTCGTTTGCGCCGGTGCATGTTGATAACTCGTCATTGATGACGTAAGCGGGCTTAAGGCGGTCGATCGATACGTTTACTTGTCGGCCGGGCAGTTGTAGTTTAAATACTTTGCCTTCTCTGTTTATAACTGGATAAGGACCTTCATATGGTGGTTTCAGTGATTTATGGCCAGTGTCGATGCGTAGGAATACATTTTGGCATGTCTGCAAGTCCTTGTGCACAAAAACGCTTGTATTTTTACGTGCGTATTCCGCTGCCTTGTACTCGCTTATCGTGCGGCGTAGCTTATCAACATAGCTATAGTCCATTGCATGATCGCTGCCATTGTTAGATGAGTCGAAAAAATCACCGGGCAGCCGAATGCTACAACCGTATATTATTTATAATAAAAGCAATTGACTCCCCTTTTAGAGTTTTTCAATCGCGAAATGAGTCTGATGAAAGCATTAAGATGGCTAGGTCTAACTTTTTAAATCACAGCCTTTATAGCAGCAGCAACGACCCCAAGCGACTCCTCAACGCCGAGACCAGCATTCCAACAGCGGCCTGCATATTGTCCAACGTAAGAGCAGACAAAACGGGTAAGGATTCTGACATTCATAACTGGTCTGTGTGCTTCGATCAATGATCGAAGTCTGTGTGGTAGAAGCAATCATTTAATATTTCAATGTAATAAGGCTAATACCATGTCATTGGACAAAAAGAAGGAGGCAATAAAGAAATCTGGAAGCTGTTACATATGTTTGAGGAAAGGTCACATGGCAAACAAGTGCAAGGCATTTGTAAAATGTATTGTTTGCCAGAAAAGACACAATGTCATATTGTGTCCCACTATACACAACAAAGAAAATACTATGCTTGTCACGCGCAGAGCTAATGAAACCCTTTTACAGACGGTAGCGGTCAACATCACTTATAACAATAGAACCAAGAAAGTGAGAGCTCTGGTGGACTCCGGGGCTCAACAGTCCTACGTCGGGAGCTCTGTGGTGAAGGCATTGAAGATGAAGGAAAGTGGGACAGAAAGCATCGGTCAAACATTATTTGGAGGTGAATCTAGGCCTACGAAGGTACACAAATGCTATGAATTACAGGTGAGTGATCTGAACAAGTCATTTACAACCAAGATCATTGCATTGGAAGAGGCCAAAATATGTGGACACCTACCAAAGCTAAGGGACCAAACCGTCATACAAAAATTGAAGGACCTTGATATTGTTATCAGTGATATCAATTTCCCTGAGAATGATGTAGGTCTTCTGATTGGCTCTGATTATTTAGGGTCCATCATGACAAATAACATGGTTTCTTTCAATGATAATTTAATGGGAATAGAGACCAAATTGGGTTGGACCATACAAGGGCCAGTGAATCAATCAGGTGGCACAAACACGAACACATTTCTATGTGTATTTAAGGCGCCACCACCAGATGTCTCTAATTTATGGAACATAGAATTGTTAGGCATACGGGACCCCTACATTAAGCAAACACAGGAAGCGGCTAATAAAGAGATATTAATTTCGTTTAATGATAATATTTCAGTTGATGCCACGGGCCGCTACCAAATGTCTTTGCTGTGGAAGGAAGGATGTCCCGAACCTGGAACAAACTATGACATAGCAAGGAAGAGACTAGATAGTACTACAAGGAAGTTATTACAAACAGGTAACCTTCATATTTATAATAATATTTTCCAAGACTGGAAAAAGGAAGGTTACATCGCAGAGCTGAAAAATGATGACAGCAACTCAGGTCATTACTTGGCTCATCATCCAGTCGTGAAGGAAACCAGCTCCACAACTAGAGTGCGCCCTGTATTCCATGCTTCACTCAAAAGTCAGACAGGTTTATCGTTAAACGATTGTCTGGAAAAAGGTACCAACATGTTGGAATTAATACCTAAACTATTAATTCTATTTAGGAAAGGCGCCTACGGAGTGACTGCAGACATTGCTAAAGCGTTTTTACAACTGTCTTTATGCAAGGAGGACCGCAATTATTTGAAATTTCTGTGGTGGAGGAATCCCGACAAACGTGATGAGTTAATAGTTTATCAGCATAATAGAGTAGTTTTTGGAATAAATTGTAGCAGTTTTTTGTTAACAGCAACAATTAATTTCCATTTAAATAACTGTTGCGAAAAATACAAAGACACAGCACAGAAGCTGAAACAGTCGTTGTATGTAGACAACTGTATAGCCAGTTTTGACACACTTGATGAAACAAATACATTTATTTTACAGTCTAAAGAAATAATGCAAAAGGCTCAATTTGACCTACGAGGCTGGATCACTGCTCCTGAGAAAAATACTGTGGAAGAAGTGCCCGTGCTTGGTATGACCTGGAACACAGAACAAGATACAATATGCTGTAACACACCAGAGGAAAACAGGATACCAATCAAAATAACAAAGAGGTACATACTCTCAGTAGCACAACAAGCTTTTGATCCGCTCGGGATAATTGCAGCAGTAACCATTGTTCCTAAACAAATACTGCAACGGGTTTGGGAGAAGAATTATTCCTGGGACGCTGAAGTTTCAGAAGAAGTAGCCAAAGAGTTCAAACAATGGTTCTCAACTCTACACCTCCTGAAAACCTGTAAAATACCTAGACGCTTAAGCGTGGCCCCACTAGAGCAATGTGATATAACCTTACATGTCTGCTGTGACGCAAGTGAGAAGGCTTTCGCTGCATGCATATACCTTAGAACGCAGCACAGCGACAAGGTGGAGGTACGAGTTGTAATAGCGAAGAGTAGAGTTTCTCCAGCTGGTAAGAAAATGTCACTGCCACGTTTAGAATTAATGTCAGCGGTAATTGCATCAAGATTGTACAAAGAAGTGATCAACTCTGGACTCTTAAACAAATGCGGAAAACATAAAACGTACTTTTGGACTGATTCATCAGTAACGCTCGCATGGCTGAAACAGAAAAATACATGGAAGCCCTTTGTAAGCAATAGAGTAAAAGAGATATCTGAAAATACAAATGTTGATGATTGGTATCATATACCTGGTAACTTGAACCCCGCAGACCTGCCTTCGAGAGGCTGTAACGCTAGAAAGTTCATAGAAAGCCGTTGGTTAGAGGGACCAACATGGATGAGACAACCAGAAAAATACTTGCCTATATCAAGACTGATTGTAAGCGAAGAAAACGAAAGAATAATACGAGCAGAAGAAAAGACTCAAACAGCCGTAAATCTGGATATCGTCTCGCCTCCTTTTAGTTCGAGACTGATGTACTTTTCTAAATACAATCGAATCGTGAGAGTAATCGCATGGATGTTGCGCATGAGTTCAAAACGAAGAAAAGAAATTCACTTACAAAATGATATCAGTAACGATGAGTATATGTATGCAGAAAGATCTCTACAAAGATTGTTACAGCAAGAATGTTTCACGGAACAGACACTTCCTAAAAACATTAACACTAAAGTGGACGAAACCGGAATCATCAGAGTGAACACCAGACTAGATTTATGCAATGAAATGGCAGCATTCGTCAATCCAATACTTTTACCAGGGAAGCACGAAATTGTACAGCGGCTCGTAGAGCAAACACACAAGAAACTGAAGCATGCAGGTACTACAACGCTATTGTCTAGCCTCAGAGAAACCTACTGGATTCTAAATGCTAGATGGCTCGTCAAGAAAACAGTTGCAAAATGTATAACATGTAAGAAGCAAAAAGTAAACATTACAAAATACCGGAAGCTCCTTTGCCGACAGACAGAGTCGAAAATAAAACTGTGTTTCAGACGACAGGAATTGATCTAGCTGGACCTCTGTATCTACGAGACCGGAGCAAGTGCTGGATAGTCTTGTTTACATGTGCAACGTACAGGGCGGTGCATCTAGAGATAGTGGAATCCATAGCAACTGCAACTTTCCTGATGGCTCTCCGTCGATTCATAGCAAGAAGAGGTCGCGTCTGCACCATTTACACAGATCAAGGCACTAACTTTCAAGGTGCGGCAAACTTGCTCAAAGAAGTAAATTGGACAGAAATACAAGCCGAGACTGCAACCGATCGACACACCGACCGAGGCGGTTGTGAATAGCCGTCCTCTTACATATGTGACAGCGGACGACGACGCCTTACGTCCCCTTACTCCAATGATGTTTTTACACGCACTTCCTACCACGGAAACTCCAGACTTGGACCAGATTGATGCCAATGGTTTGAATGTCAGACTCCAATACATGGAAAAACTACGCACAGATTTCCGACAGAGATTTAAAAAAGAATACTTATCGTTGCTTTTTAGCAGAAATAAATGTACCCCTCATTTTCCTGCAGTGGGAGATGTAGTGCTGGTGGAAACAGAGTCCAGTCGACTTCAATGGCCTTTAGGTATCATAAAAGAATTGGTTACAGGTACCGATGGACTGACGAGGGTGGCCAGAGTGAAGACCGCGACAGGCGAGAGGACTAGAGCGTGCCAACGACTCTATCCGCTGGAGCTGTCGGCAGCATCCGACGAGTGGCTGAGATCCACTACTGACAAGGGTACGGGTGAACCTGAGAAAATCGACCTACACTCGCACTCTAACTGTGACTTAGAGGTAGGTGTAAATCGCAGCTCGGACGAGACCCCCCAGCAGGTGAGTAGTGGGTCGCAGCCATCCATTGCTGCCACTAGGCTCGGTAGGGTCGTAAAAATACCGCGACGATTTCTCGACTGATGCATAGTTTTCATATTTTGATTTGCCCATTAAGCCCAGTTTCTGAGGACTCAGTCCATGTGAAAATCGACTTATAATGACATTGTATGTATATGAAACATGACTATAATTTATCTTTATTTACTTGAAAAGAAACAAGTTTAAATAAAACTGCAAACATTAGCGACAAATAATGTGAACATTAGACTGTGATAATAATATGTAGTCCATAACATGATTTTAATATTCACCAGAATGACATGATGACTGATATTCATTGGTGATATCTGTGATAAGTACTCATGGTACGCATATACTTTCTTTTTTTAATGTGAAATTATTTTGCTAGTTGAGCAATTTTATTATGCGTGTAAGATGTAAAGTTCTATATCAAGTATAGGAAGGCATACTACACTATCGTTAGTGTACGGTGTAAAGTTCTATATTAAGTATAGGAAAGCATACTACACTAATGTTAATTTACATTAATTGTTCAGCGAAAAAATATAACTCGAACATGTTTATAATGACTAGATGGATCTTGTTGGGGCAGGTTCTTCTGTGGCTGGGAGTTGTTATTGAAACCAGATAAGGCGTTGTAATGAATATTTATTCGAAAACCTTAGCTACTTATATATACATATGAGCGACATAATAAATACAAAACAGGGTATTTGACAGTAGGCTAATTTAGTCTTACCCTACACAAAAATATCACTCGCGCGAATACAGGATAGGTATAGGTATGCTGCCACAGGGCTCCTCCTCAAGCAAAGCGTACTACTGGCTTAATTATTCTTCCTGAGCGAGTGGTCTTCACTTCGTTTGCGCCGGTGCATGTTGATAACTCGTCATTGATGACGTAAGCGGGCTTAAGGCGGTCGATCGATACGTTTACTTGTCGGCCGGGCAGTTGTAGTTTAAATACTTTGCCTTCTCTGTTTATAACTGGATAAGGACCTTCATATGGTGGTTTCAGTGATTTATGGCCAGTGTCGATGCGTAGGAATACATTTTGGCATGTCTGCAAGTCCTTGTGCACAAAAACGCTTGTATTTTTACGTGCGTATTCCGCTGCCTTGTACTCGCTTATCGTGCGGCGTAGCTTATCAACATAGCTATAGTCCATTGCATGATCGCTGCCATTGTTAGATGAGTCGAAAAAATCACCGGGCAGCCGAATGCTACAACCGTATATTAGTTGCGCTGCGCTGACTCCTGTATCAGTTCTTGTAGCCGCTCGAAGTCCCAGTAGCACAGTAGGTAAAACGTCGAGCCATTTGCTGTTTTGTTTAGCGAGACTTGCCGTGATAGCCGTTTTGATTGATCGGTGCCATCTTTCCAGAACACCATTCGACTGGGGGTGATATGCTGTGGTTCTGCTTTTTTCTACACCCAAGAGTTTCGCAAGCGACGAAAACAACTGACTCTCGAACTGCCGCCCTTGGTCGGTTGTGATAGTGGACGGACAGCCGAATCTTGTAATCCAACATTCGTAGATCTTCTTTGCCACGACTTCCGCTGTTATGCTATGAAGTGGTATAGCTTCTGGCCAACGGGATTTCCTATCGATGATAGTTAGTAGGTACTGATGACCTTGGTGTGATGGTGGGAGCGGTCCCACAATATCTACGTGGACGTTTTTCATCCGCTCAGCTGGTTGGAATGCCCCATACTCGCTGCTCGTGTGACGATGTATTTTTGACTGCTGGCACGGTACACAAGCCTTGGCCCACGCCGCAATATCAGCATTCATAGATGGCCAAAAGTACTTTTCAGTTATCATCTTTAGAGTGGTTCTCACGCCAGGGTGGCTAAGATTATGCACGGCGTTGAAAGCTATGCGTCGAAAGTTGACTGGAAGATACGGCCTTACACTCGAAGTCGAGGTCTCGCAGTATATTTTGCGGTCAGCGTTTGGTAGTGCGATCTTCTTAAATTGTAAATTGTTTTGCTTAATAAGTTGTGATATATCGCTGTCCTTATCTTGCTCTGCTCGTAGTCGATAATTGAAGGGCAGGAAATTGTTTCAACTCGTGACAGGGAATCTGCGACCATATTGTCCTTGCCGCTTATATGACGTATGTCGTCAGTAAACTCGCTAATAAATAGTAGCTGGCGAGTGCGTCGTGGCGTTTCATTATCGGATTTTGTCTTCTTTAGCGCGAATGTGAGGGGCTTGTGATCCGTGAAAATAGTCAACGGGCGGCCTTCAAACATTCTTCTGAAGTATTTTACTGCCATGTATATTGAAAGAAGCTCTCGGTCATATGTGGAGTAATTCTGCTGGGCACTGGAAAACTTCTTAGAGAAATAGCCCAGTGGTTGCCATTTATTATTGACGTATTGCTGCAGCACGGCTCCGGCACAGGAATCCGATGCGTCGCACATACACGCCAGCGGTGCGTCATGCGTTGGGTGCGCTAACATAGCCGCGTCTCGCAGGCACATTTTACATTTGTAAAATGCGTTGTCTGCTTCTTCTGTCCATAATATTCGGGTTTTATCTTTTTTCTTGCTATTGTGGAGATAGGCATTCAATGGCATCTGAATGGCGGCAGCATTTGGAATGGCATCTCTGTAGAAATTCACGATCCCGAGGAACCTTCGTAGCTCTTCAATGGTAGATGGCTTAGGAAAGTTTGCTATAGCTGCGACCTTGTCTTCGGGCGGCTTAATGCCCTGTTGTGACACCGTATAGCCCAAGAACTTGGCTTCAGTCACACCGAATACGCATTTTGAAGGATTTATTGTTATCCCGTAGTCGTTCAATCTCCCCAGGACTGTGCGTAGATGCTTAGCATGTTCGGCCTCATCTCGGGAACTAATAATGACGTCATCGATGAACGGGTAGCAAAAGTCAAGCCCCTGTAGGACTTGATGAATGAAGCGTTGAAATGTCTGGCCTGCATTTCTCAAACCTGGGCACATGCGCGGGAACTCGAACAAGCCAAAAGGAGTCACAATTGCGGTTTTCTCTATATGTTCGCCGAATACAGGTAGCTGCTGATATGCTCTATTGAGGTCGAGCGTGGTGAAGATCTTCTTTTCGTGCAATTGGTAAGTAAAGTCTTTAAGTCGTGGTACGGGGTAGCGGTCTGGTATCGTAATCGCATTTAATCGACGGTAGTCCCCGCAAACTCTTAAATCGCCATTCTTCTTCGGGACGACGTGCAGTGGACTGGCCCAAGGGCTTTTGCTTGGCCGGCATAAGCCCTGCTCCATCATAACTTCGAATTCTTTCTTCACAGCTGCGTAGCGATGCGGTGGAATCGGCCGCGCCTTACAATGTAGCGGTGGACCGGTCGTCTCAATGTGATGTTCCACGGAGTGCTTTGGTGTCTCTTTCATCGATGATAGACGAGTGACGTCGGGATAATCAGCTAGTATGTCATGATATTTTTGCTGAACATCAATAGTTCGTATGGTTGCCTCTTGGTACTTGCAGACTGGAGTTCGGACAGATAAACTCGTTCGTTTGTCGATCAGGGTTCGTCCGGCGACATCCACAAGTATTTTATGATGGTTCAAAAAGTCTGCGCCAATGATGGGTTTTGACACTGCGGCGATAATGAATTTCCAGCGAAATGGCCGTCGTAGATGTAAGTCTAGCTCCATTGTTTTCTCCCCATATGTTGGTATGACCGTGTTGTTCGCTGCGTACAATTTAAACGTTGTCGGTTGCATTTGTACGCCTTTCCTTTTAGGTATAACGGAAATATTTGCTCCCGTATCAATGAGGAAGGATAGCTTGGATTTCTTGTCGGTGATAAATAGACGGTGTGACTTCCCTAATGCGCTGGATCCCGTCTCGTCCAACGCTGATTTTAGTTTCCCGCGGAAGATGTGGAAGACTGCTGCATAAATGTGCATGGTTGAGCACATTTGTATGCATCTTGACCGAATTTCTGATGAAAATAGCAGAGTGAAGAATTGGTCGGCGTTACGCTACGGTGTGAGCGGAAGCCGCGCCTTTGTGACTGCGAACGGGTTCTAACTCTCTGCCCGCCACTAGTATCGCGGCGCCCGCGCCAGTTGCCCTGCGGCGAGCGACCGCGCTGGTTGTGTGCTTGCGCTGCGACCAGCTGCGTAATTGCTTCCGTTAGTTTGTCTATTTTGTCATCCAATACGCGATGTTTTGAAGCTGACGACGATGTAGATGGGGATGGGTACGGCTGACTAAAGGAGTACACTTCTTGCTGTGGTACAGGTACAGTTGATGTGTGTGTTTTTTGCTGGATGGCGGATATTTCGTGCCGTGTTTGTTGATCCATCATTTTATCTGCCATTAGTGCTATTTCTTGCAAGCTTGCCGTCTCGCTGAGTGCTAATACAGAACTGACATTGCTGGGGAGCTGCATTAACCATTTGCTGCGAAGCGTTTCTTCAGATAAATGGTCGCCGCATAACATTTTCATTCTCCGAAGTAATTGTGACGGTTTTAAATCGCCTAGTTCTATCCCGGCTAAAACGCGCTGCACATTTCGCTGCTCCGATTCTTCATAGACGTCTAGTAACCTGCGTTTGATGGCTTGATACTTATTACTAGCCGGCGGTCGAAGTAAAATGTCGTAGATTTCGTCGATGTCTTCGCGCTCCAGTTGCCCAAGAACTAACTCGTACATGGCTTGGTCGCCCTTCTTCTGCGACGTCATTATGGCCTCGAAGTGTGTAAACCAGGCTCGTAGCTTGTCGCGCCAAATAGGAGGTATGCGTAGACCAACTGATACGCCCGATAGTTCTTGTTGCACGTGATGTACCACGGGAATAAGCGTTGGTGGAACATTTTGGCTGGGCCCTGGAGCCGCTGCTGGCTCTGTAGATTGCCGTTTTTCGTCTCCCATGACGAGCTCCGTCGATAAACCGTTTCCAGGCATTCGTAGTCGGGGTCACCACTGTTGGGGCAGGTTCTTCTGTGGCTGGGAGTTGTTATTGAAACCAGATAAGGCGCTGTAATGAATATTTATTCGAAAACCTTAGCTACTTATATATACATATGAGCGACATAATAAATACAAAACAGGGTATTTGACAGTAGGCTAATTTAGTCTTACCCTACACAAAAATATCACTCGCGCGAATACAGGATAGGTATAGGTATGCTGCCACAGATCTTTTGTCAATTTCTTAGTCTTAGAATTTAATTAAGGTTTATATTTTTTTTTAATGTTGCTGACTGTCTGAACTTAAAAAGCTGTAATAAGTGTTGACCATTCGAACGAACCTCTAGTAGAATAATGTTGTGTCATATGTTATGTGCCAAAGTGTAAGCTTTAAGCCTGATATATTAGAATGTTAACATAGACTAACTCTATCAATTCATCATCATCATCATCATGTCAGCCGAAAGACGTCCACTGCTGGACATAGGCCTCCCCCAAAGACTTCCACAATGACCGGTCCTGCGCCACCCGCATCCAGCGGACACCCGCGACCTTCACCAGGTCATCAGTCCACCGTGTGGGGGGCCTACCCACGCTACGCCTTCCGGTACGTGGTCGCCACTCGAGAACCTTTCCGCCCCAACGGCCATCGGTTCTACGTGCTATGTGCCCCGCCCACTGCCACTTAAGTTTAGCGATTCGGAGGACTATATCGGTCACTTTGGTTCTGCTGCGGATGGCCTCATTCCTGATGCGATCACGCAGAGAAACTCCCAACATAGCTCTCTCCATTGCCCTTTGGGTGACTTTGAGCCTTCTTATGAGGCCCATAGTAAGCGACCACGTTTCAGTGCCATATGTCATCACTGGCAACACACACTGGTCAAAGACTTTTGTCTTGAGACACTGCGGAATATTGGACGAAAAGATGTGCCGTAGCTTCCCGAACGCTGCCCAGCCGAGTCGGATTCGACGATTAACCTCTTTCTCGAAGTTGGACCTACCTAACTGAACAGTCTGTCCTAGGTATACGTAATCGTCTACAACTTCGAGCGTAAAGTGTCCGATTGTTAAGGGAGTTGGTGCGACATGGACATTTGACATGATCTTCGTCTTGTTCATGTTCATCCTTAGACCAACTCGCTCGGAGGCTTTACTGAGGTCATTGAGCATTGTACTTAAATCCTCCATGGTCTCAGCCAAGACTACTATATCGTCAGCAAACCGAAGGTGAGTGAGGTAGTCGCCGTTTATGTTGATGCCTAGCCTTCTCCAGTCCAGAGTCTTGAAAACATCCTCCAGTGCAGCGGAGAACAGTTTAGGAGAAATAACATCTCCTTGCCTGACTCCCCGCTGCAACGGAATAGGCTTTGAGTTCTGGTCCTGGAGTCGGACTGACATAGTGGCGTTCTTGTACAAACTTTTCAGCACTTCGATATACCGGTAGTCCACTTGGCACCGCTGGAGAGATTGTAGTACAGCCCAGGTTTCGATCGAATCGAAGGCTTTCTCGTAGTCCACGAACGCTAAACAGAGGGGCAGGTTATACTCCTCAGTCTTCTGTATAACCTGACGGAGCGTATGGATGTGGTCTACGGTGCTAAAGCCTCTTCGGAAACCGGCTTGTTCGGGAGGCTGGAAGTCATCTAGCCTGCGTGCGAGACGGTTCGTAATGACTCTTGAAAACAGCTTATAGACATGGCTCAGAAGTGAGATGGGTCGGTAGTTCTTCAGTAAGGAGTTGTCACCCTTTTTGAAGAACAGCACCACCACACCTCTGTTCCACGCCTTTGGAGTTTTCCCTTCCAGTAAGACGGAGTCGAACAACTTCTGAACGGCCCTAAGGACCGGTTTTCCACCCGCCTTCAGGAGTTCAGCTGTAATTCCGTCTTCACCGGGTGCCCTGTTGTTCTTCAGCTGCTTAAGAGCCATTCTAATCTCGTACAGGCTGATGTCCGGGATATCTTCGGTATAGTGCCGGGTTAATCTAGCTCTAGGGTCTTCCGCCAGACCAACTTCGGGTCTGCTAGTTGACGTGTATAGCTGTCCATAAAAGCACTCTATCTCACTCAGAAGCTTAGGTTTGGACGAAACGATTCTACCATCCTCAGTTTTTAATCTGGCGAGCTGGCTCTGCCCAATAGACAGATCTCTTGAGAAAACTTTAGAGCCCTTATTCTGCTCGATGGCCTCTTCAATCCGATTTGTATTGAATTGGCGCAGATCGCGGGTAAGGGACTTAGAGATCTGTTTATTGAGCTGCCTGTATAATTGCGCATCGGCTGAAGACTGCAGAATCATCTCATTCCTTTCCTCGATGAGCCTCTGAGTGGAGATAGAGAGCCTTTTGGCTCTTTGAGTTCGTTGGGCCTTAAAGAACTTCGACCCAATGCTATGGACAGCTTCCACAAACCCGTCGTTGAATTCGTCCACATCGCCGCCTAGACAATCGAAACGGTTTTGGAGTTCGAGCTGAAAGCTCTCGGGGTTTTGGATTTGGACTGCTGCTGGACGGAGCGTGGACTTCATCAGTCGAGAGCGCTCTAGCTTGACGCATATATTCAATGTGCCTCTTACCAAACGATGATCACTTCCGGTTTTAACCGCATTGATCACCGAGACATCATTGAATATATGCCTCTTCGTCGACATGATGAAGTCAATCTCGTTTTTTGTTGCACCGTCGGGACTCATCCAGGTCCACTTCCTGTGCTCGCGTTTCTTGAAGAAGGAGTTCATCATGTAGAGTCCCTCCTTCTCCAAGAAACCAGCCAGTAGTTGGCCCCGGTGGTTCCGACTTCCAACTCCAAATTGCCCCACTCTCGGCTCTTCGCCGTCTCTCTTGCCCAGTTTTGCGTTGAAATCCCCCATAACAACGGTGAAGTAGGTTTTGGAACTATGCATGACCTTTGATATATCCTCATACATAGCCTCCACCTCGTCGTCGGAGTGTGCCGAGGTCGGCGCGTACACCTGTATGACCGTCAACGAGTACCTCTCGGATACTCTGAGTATAAGGTACGCCACCCTAGCCGACACACTCTCGATCTTCACCACGTTGTTCACGAGGGATTTGTGGACGATAAACCCGACACCTCCCTGGGACTGTTGGTCGCCCTCCCGGAAATAGAGCAAGTTGCCGGACTTCAGGGTTATCGTGTCCTCCCCCTCTCTTCGGACTTCAGATAACCCTACGATATCCCAACGCAACTTGCTCAATCCTTCCTCCAGTTCCGCTATCTTTTCGTCGGTCCGCAGTGTTCGTGTGTTGTTTGTTGCCAGGGCCAGAAGTCGTCGGTGGTGGTAGCCGGATCTTAACCGGAGATTCTTCGCACCCCTGACCCCGCTAGTACCCTGGCCGCTACCAGAACCAGGGTACCGGGGGTCGCCGGAACCTCGGGGCCGTGGCCTGTTTGTGTATGTCATGAGGGGTAATTGCCATAATCGCCACGCTTGGCATGCGGGTTGGCGATCGCAGTATCTCCACCGCACTCCAGGGATGCTGCTGCCCATCCTCCGGTGGTCTTGGTCGTAGTTTTAGGACATACCCGGGTCCACTCTATCAATTAAAGAGTTATATTCCTGTATGGACTATAGCATAATTTTCTGCTTGTGGACCACATTGAACTCGTTTCAAATTGTAAACTAGAGAGTATTTAAGTCTTATTCTGACGGTCGACATTAACGAGCTCTTTTAACTAAAGAGTCATATTATTGTGTTGTAGTGAAAAAAGCAAATTGCAAATTAGAGTCGTCATTAAACATACTATTCTATTACCATGTAATTTTCGTAGTCATAGCTCAAAACACGTCTGCACTTTATTCAATGTAGAGCTGTAAATGGAGAGCCAACATAGAGTCATGTCGGTGCAGCCATGTCCCTTTATCTTCGCGGTTCAGAGGATGTTGCGAATCTCCCGAACGCACCCTAATAGAACTTCACTTTGGTCGATACATGGCAGCACCGGCTTGTCTGTGGTTCAGATTAGAGGTCGTTGCCCGCTCGCTAAAAGAGCAACATGTCATTGAAAATTATACGATAATTTAAATCACCGAATAAAACCTAGTCAACACGATGTAATCTTTGATTGAAGATATCAAACACCCGGCAGTTCCCTCTGCGTCTTATAACACACTGTGTGATATTAAATGCAATATTATAGGTGTGAACGCGTCACGTTGTATACACATTATGATGGTTTTATATGCACACGACGTACGTAGGCGGACTCGACGTCCGAAGAGCGCATCGACGCCGTCCACGGCTTTCGGCGCCGTAGTCGTCGTCGTAGCGCTGACCGGATATCGTGTCTGCCTCCATTTTTTATCGTTGGCCTCAGATCAGGGAGGATCACCCGCCGAATTTAAGCATATTAGTAAGCGGAGGAAAAGAAACTAACCAGGATTTCCTTAGTAGCGGCGAGCGAACAGGAATATGCCCAGCACTGAATCCCGCGGTCGTCACTGGTCGCGGGAGATGTGGTGTTCGGGAGGTTCCGCTTTCTCGTCGTCGCGACTGCTGTCCAAGTTCGTCTTGAACGGGGCCGTTTTCCCGTAGAGGGTGCCAGGCCCGTAGCGACGCAGGGTGGCGGCGAGAGGGACACTCCTCAGAGTCGGGTTGCTTGAGAGTGCAGCCCTAAGTGGGTGGTAAACTCCATCTAAGGCTAAATATTACCGCGAGACCGATAGCGAACAAGTACCGTGAGGGAAAGTTGAAAAGAACTTTGAAGAGAGAGTTCAAGAGTACGTGAAACCGTTCAGGGGTAAACCTGCGAAACTCGAATGAACGAACGGGGAGATTCATCGTCATTCCGCGGCGTACGTGCGCGCGCCTCGATGTTACGTCTTTCCTCACGGTTAGCGCGTGACACGGGTCGCGTACGTCGACGTTCACGGACGGCGTGCACTTCTCCCTTAGTAATACATCGCGACCCGTTAGATGTCGGTCTAAGCGCCTTACGGGAGCCCAATCGCCTTTCTAGGCGGTTGGACCGTTTAGGTTGCGCCGGCCGGCTGTCTGACGGTATTACGACGAAACGCGCACGCGTTCATACGCGTCCGGCCCGACGCAAATTCTTCGACGTACTCGTATATATCGCAGGAGTTCTGCCCAAGTGCGGACTTTTGTGCGTCGAAATTGTTGTCGCAGCCGTGTGTCTCGGACTGTGCGCGTCTCAGTCTGCGATGATTCAGTTTCGGGCACTCGCAGGACCCGTCTTGAAACACGGACCAAGGAGTCTAGCATGTGTGCGAGTCATTGAGATTACATTTAAACTGAAAGGCGCAACGAAAGTGAAGGCGTGCGCTAGTCGCGCGCTCAGGGAGGATGGAGCGGGGTACGTCTCCGTTCTCGCACTCCCGAGGCGTCTCGTTTCCAATCTGTGAATGCAGGCGCGCTCTGAGCACAGATGCTGGGACCCGAAAGATGGTGAACTATGCCTGGTCAGGTCGAAGTCATGGGAAACCCTGATGGAGGACCGTAGCGATTCTGACGTGCAAATCGATCGTCGGAACTGGGTATAGGGGCGAAAGACTAATCGAACCATCTAGTAGCTGGTTCCGTCCGAAGTTTCCCTCAGGATAGCTGGCGTCGATTTGAACAGTCTCATCCGGTAAAGCGAATGATTAGAGGCATTGGGGTCAAAACGACCTCAACCTATTCTCAAACTTTAAATGGGTGAGAACTCCGGCTTACTCGAACGATGAAGCCGGAGCTTTGATGACGGTGCCAAGTGGGCCAATTTTGGTAAGCAGAACTGGCGCTGTGGGATGAACCAAACGTGGTGTTAAGGCGCCTAAAAAACGCTCATGGGACACCATGAAAGGCGTTGGTCGCTCATGACAGCAGGACGGTGGCCATGGAAGTCGGAATCCGCTAAGGAGTGTGCAACGACTCACCTGCCGAAGCAACCAGCCCTGAAAATGGATGGCGCTGAAGCGTTTTGCCTATACACCACTGTAGACGACAGACCCTACCCTCCCCTGATGTACCTAGCACGTAATTTAGAAACAAATAAAGATAAGACGTTAGCTAGGTAAATTTAAGAGTAACCCTGTTATTTAAAATGGAATATTTAAGAAATATTGTCATATTTACGTAAATATTAGAACCTTGTCGCACTAAGCGGAAGGAATAACTGTTTAGGGCGAGTTTATTCATTTCAGCAAGTATTATGACACAATTCGAGAGATTGCGCAATAATACTTGGAATTTCCATACGCAGTAGAATGAAAGATTGCGTAATAATGTAAAATATTTCGATCGTAGATCGAAATTACGTTATGAAAATGGCATGTTTGTGAGCTAACTCACAAACAGTTGACTCTGAGACAATAAGGTTTTTATTATATAAAGTAGGCGCTGAGGCGCATATTATAAGCCCTGTTTGAATCACAGGCACTAAGAAATGATCGCGCAGCGAATTTCTTAAGATTGAATAAATTCAGAATAGTCGTTTTTACACAACGTTCTTACCTCTCAGAGCCAATATTAGGAAGACACTGTCCAAGTATAAAGGGTCACGTGTGACCACACCGAACGCCGACTCGATGAGTCCTAGTACAGGCCAGTGAGATAATCACAGCCTCCGCAATCCGCGGAAAACCGCGAGATTCGTAAGAATCCTTATTTATACTCGGACGGGGCCTCGTAGTGTGCTCAACTTCATGGTGCTCACGTTACGGTCAGCCATTACGAAAGAAAGGAGGTGAGTTCGCAACGTACTTCACTTAGTACCGAAGAGACACTCCAAGGAAGAAACCCAGAACAAGAAAGAAAAGTGCGTTGGGAACTCAGCTCAGGAAAAGTTTAGGAATCTAGACATTGTGTCCTAGATTTAGATAAAATCAGTGTTAAAGTCATTATAAATAAGTAACTTTATTATATACAGTGTTAACTTCCAAATACGTTTTATTAAGAACATAATCTGTGATAAACAATATAAGCCATTTACAATCCGTCCGGACTTCTTATTTACTTGTTACGAATCATAAGAAAAAGCAGAACCAAGGTGGCACCAAAACTAGAGTAGAGTCAGTCACTGTTATTTTACGAGAGGAACTACCAGTCATTTGTATACAGTCCACTTTAAACGTTTATATTTTTGGGCCTAATCAATCAGGATTAGCGCATCATTTACATTTTGGTCCTTAGCGATCCGAATCTTTTAGGATATCAGTGCAAGTGTTAAATTCAGTGCCGAACATTCGAACATTCGCGAAGTGCGCCGTGACGCGAATCGCGACGCGTAGTAGTGAACGAATTTTGTTGTGGAAAACTACGATTAAGGGCGTCGGGACTTAATGCGTAGTAGTGTTAAAGTAATTATTTCGAGAACAAATTATTATTTTTATACGTGATTCGTAAAAGTGAACAGATTTTATTGTTGTAAACTGCGATTAAGGGCGTCGAGACTTAATGCGTAGTAGTGTTAAATTATAATTATTTAAAGAACAAGTTTTTATTTTTTTATTTACGCGACGCGTAATAGTGGACGGATTTTATTTTTGGAAACTGTGATTAAGGGTGTCGGAACTTAATGCGCAGTAGTGTTAACGTATAGCTACGGTGGTTTATATTGTTTTTTGACTGTGAGAACTTAATATCCGAGTGATTTAAGATCGTATACTCGTCGGAACGAGTACGAACAGGTTTTGTTTTGTACATCAGCCGAACGCTGATGCGCACTTAATATCCGAGCGATTTAAGTGCGTATACTCGTCGGAACGAGTTCGAATAGGTTTTGTTTTGTATAATCAGCCGAACGCTGATGAGCGCTTCGTATCCGAGCGATTTAAGTGCATATACTCGTCGGAACGAGTACGAGTAGGGTTTTCTTTTGTATATCAGCCGAACGCTGATCGATCCTGAATGCGATTCAGAATCACGTGTGTCTATTCTAAAGTCGGTACTAGTCAATTAGGTCGTCATACTGAGCTGAGTCAGGGCGAATGAAAACGCCCGCGAATTGGAGAACCCGATCCCGATCTTCTCCTTCGGCGCGCGTCATGACCACGAGGTCGAGAACGTCGGACCGCGACGCGGAGGAGCGACGCCTGTTCCTGAGGGAGGGCGCGGATGCTGCGTAGCAACGAAGAGCCGCGGCCGCTGGATCGGCTGCTGGCGCTACCACTGACGTCGCTGGCGTCGCTGGAGCTGCAGCTAGCATGGCTAGCATGTCTGCCGGAAAGGCTGGCGGACCTGCTGGCGTAGCTGGCACGTCTGCTAGCATAGCTGGCAGACTTGCTGGAAGGGCTGGCATGACCGGCACATCTGCTGGCATGACCGGCACATCGGCTGGCATGGCTGGCACGTCTGCCAGAAAGGCTGGCGGACCTGCTGGCATGTCTAGCACGTCTGCTAGCATGGCTGGCAGACCTACTGGCGCCGCTGGCACCGCTGGTGTGGACGCTGGCGCCAACACTATGGCCCGAGAGGCCATCTCCGAACAGTCCAGGTTTCCCCTATCTGCACTCCGAGGCCAGAACGAGCGCCCGGAGCGATCGGCAGAACGGGAACAAAGGGACAGAAGAAGAACGAAGACCGCTGGCGCCGCTGGCGCTGGTGGCTCCGCTGGCTTTAATGCCGGCGCTGCCGCTGGCGCCGACGGCGATCCGGCTGGCAGTGCTAGCAATGCTGCTGGCACCATCACCGGTGCCCCTGGGGCATTCTCCGAACCGACTTGGTTCCCTCCATCTGCACTCCACGCTCAGAACGAGCGTCGGGAGCGAACGGCAGAGCAGGGGCCCTCGGACAAGAGGCCCAGGAAGACAGCAAATGTGAGTAAGCACCGAACTGGCACCGGGGCCGCGCCAACGGCCTTGGTGCACGAACAGCCACCAAGATCTCCGAGCATCCACGAACGGGGAAGATGGCGCCGCGAGGACGGCGGCCGTCTGCGACCACGGGAGCAACAGCCAGACGACGACGCGTGGAACCGAACACACGTCATCGATCGCGAAAGGGCTGAGCATCACCCAGCGACGAGTGGCGAAGCAGCATCGAGGAATGTTGCTTTCGCGGACCTCGTCCAGTCCACCCCACACAGATCTCCGAGACCGGCGAGCACGGTTTCGCACCGAAGCAGTCGTGCCGCGAGCCACCGACTGCAAGCCGAAGCCGAGGCCGCAGAACAGCTGGCGCAACTGCGCCGACAAGAGCTGGCGATCGATGCCAACCAGCGTCGACAGGAGCTGGCGATCGAAACCGACCTAGTAAACAGGCGGTTACAGGCAAGAATTGCACAAATAGACTTAGAAAGTTCCGGTGGTAGCGACCGAATCGCCCGATGGGTGGACGAGTCCGCGGAGCGACACGACGTGGAAGACCGTCGAGTGCTACGGACCCGGGACAACGAACCAGTCGTCTCGTACGAACGAGAACCAGTCCTCGCTCAAGTGGAAGAAACGCCGAGGCGTCCAGGAGAGCGGATCCCGATCAGAACCGAACCGAAGAAGCTGGAGCGCGCGACCATGAACTACGGCCGGCGCCCCCTTTCTCCAACCCAGGGACTGGAGTACGAGGACGAAGGTGAGCATGAACCAGAACGCGTGAACGAGCCCATGACGCCTCTTTCGAGGTTCACAGCGACGACGACCCCAGAAGGTATGGTAGAGTTGTTTGAACGGATGCAGAGCGCAGCCCGTCCAGCAACCAAGGAGGTGTACGAGTTGCCACACTTCCACGGGGACGTCAGTGAGTGGCGTTGCTTCCTCAACACATACATTGAAAGCAACAAACGCTATAAGTTTAGCGGCTACGAGAACGTCGCGCGCCTGAGGGCCGCGATCAAAGGTGAGGCGAAGGCGTGCGTGCAGCACATCCTGTCGACGGCGACCACACCAGACCTGGTGATAAGGATACTGACAAAGCAGTATGGTCGCAAAGATTTCCTAGTGGACAAGGCGCTAGAAGATCTGAAGAAGCTGCCACGCGTCGGGTCGAGCGCGAACGAGCTCAACACCTTCGCCATCCAGGTCATGAACATCGTAAGTACGCTTATGGATCTGGACGATGCGCACTACGCGAACAACCCGCTACTAGTGCGCGAGGTGACGGACAGATTGAGTCCGCATCTCCGATCGCACTACTGCGACTACGCCCGAGGGCAGAGGGGCGGCGGCCTAGCAGAAATCCAGGTGATGGCAGATTTCTTGCTCGAAGAGAGTGATCTGCAGCTGGAATTCACCCACGCTAGCGCTCCCACCGTGAGGAACGTGCCACGGGGAGCACCGCCACAGACGAACGCATCGAAGACCCAGAACCGGAATGACAACCGCCCGCCGCCGCCCCAGCAGAACCGATGGGGCCCGCCGCAGCCGTTGCCTTCAAAGGTGGTGTACGTGACCGAACAGGTACAGCTATCACGGGTCCAGGTATGCCTCTATTGTAGCGCGAGTCATCGAACGAACGAGTGCCAGAAACTGCAGGCTCTGCAACTACCGGCGAGATGGGACTGGGCGAAGCAGAACAGAATCTGCTTCAGATGTATGGATGCCAGGCATCAGCGCTCTCAATGCCGAGCGAAAGGCTGCAGTGTTCCTGGCTGCCAACAACCCCATCACAAGCTGCTCCACCAGGATGAACCACGATCGCCGACGCCGTGTGAACGAGGCACGGCACAGGGAGCGACTCGTGGACCCCGCACCGAACCGAACCCGGACAGCGGGGTAGAGCAGAGCAGCTACGCGAGTAACGCCGAGGAAGCTACCGAGGTATTACTCAAAGTTCTCCCCATAACGATATCGGGCCCCAAGGGCGACGCCCATATCTACTGCTTGCTGGACGAGGGATCGACCGTCTCACTCCTCGAGCAGAAAGTCGCTGACCTGATTGGCGCTACTGGACCACAGGATCAGCTGACAGTGCGCGGCGTTGGAGGGATCGCGCACAGCGGACACTCCGAACGAGTGTCGGCCTATGTACGGTCAAGGAATGGAGGCTTAGCTTACCCCGTAAGACTACGAACGGTGAGTAACCTCGGCCTGAGAGGCCAGACCGTCAACAAAGATCTGCTGGATCGATACGAGCACCTGCGAGAAGCCCGCGGTGCAGTATGCAGCTACGGTGCGCCGCAGCTGCTGTTAGGTGCCGACCACTGGCACCTGCTGGTACCCGAGGAGATACGAACCGGACCAGGAGACGGCCCCGTCGCTATAAAGAGCGCGCTGGGGTGGGCGCTCTTCGGTAAGAACCCCGGTTATCTCGGAACGAAGGAACAAACGGTGTACCACGCGACGTGCGAACGTGAGTCGCACGACGCCATGAACCCAGCAGAAGATGCCACCCGCCTGCGAACGAGCCAGAAGGTGAGCATCAGAGATAGATGGTCCACGAGCCCCGCCTTCTGGAGCCAGGCGGAGGACCAGTGGCCACCAGTCATATCCACCAAGAGCGTGGAGCCGACAGAGCAGCGAAGGAAGGAGGTAGTCCTCGCGACAACACATGAACCGGCCACAGCGCTACCGAACATCGAACGGTTCAGTAGCCATGAACGCGTCGTAAGGACAGTCGGGTACATGTTGTTGTTCATAGAGAAGCTGAAGTCTCGTGACAGAAGGAGACAGCTGGAAGCGAGGCATCTACGAGCGGCGGAGCATTTGCTGGTGCAGAGGAGCCAGCGAAATAGCTTCCCAGAAGAATTAAATACACTAGCTGCTGGAAAGAAGCTAACGAAGCAGTCTAAGTTATATAAGCTCGATCCCGAGCTCTCGTCAGATGGTCTGCTGACGATGAGGACCAGGCTGAGCCGTGCACCGGTACGGTACACGGCTGAGAAGCCCATCATTTTGGATGGTAGGGAGCCCTACACCAAATTACTCATAAAGCGCGCCCATTGCCGGGGCGCGCATGTTAATAATGAAAGTGTTGTTAATGATTTAAGGCAGAACATGTGGATACTGCATCTGCGGCCGAGCGTGCGCGCCGTAGCTCAGGCGTGCGCACTCTGCCGCCTACGCCGCGCAATCCCGCGCGCGCAGCCTCTGGGGGACCTCCCGCCTGAGCGGCTAGAGGCCTACCAGCGCTGCTTCACCCACGCGGCCCAAGACTACTTCGGCCCGCTGTGGGTAACGATCGGCAGGCGACGCGAGAAGAGGTGGGTCGCCCTGTACACGTGCCTGGCGACACGTGCGGTCCACCTAGAAGTCGTGCACAGCCTGTCAACCGACAGTGCCATCAACGCGCTACGACGCTTCGCGGCGCGTCGTGGATGGCCACAAACCATGTGGAGCGACAACCAAACGTCGTTCCACGCGGCCGCCTTAGAACTAAAGGCGGCCCGAGAAGAATGGTTGCCAGCACTCCAGAAATACGGACTGCAGCATCGATTAAACAGGCGTTTCATCACCCCGGCTGCGCCATTACAGGGCGGCAGCTGGGAGAGAATGGTGAGAACCATTAAAAATGCATTGAGCTACACGCTAAAAGAGAAGGCGCCGAGTGAAGAAATCTTCCTGACACTTCTGGCGGAAGTAGAGAACGTAGTGAACGCCAGACCACTCACCCACGTACCAATGAACATTGAAGACGACGCCGCGCTGACACCGAATCATTTCCTGTTGTTGTCAGCGAACGAGCAACTAGTCATCGGTCCCTGCGAGGAAGATGACCGAAGAAGATGGCGCCAAGTACAGGCGCTCGCCAACCACTTCTGGCGAAGATGGGTAAAAGAATACTACCCACTGTTGGCCCCCCGTCAATCCTCCGGCGGTGGGAACCAACAGATCCATGTCGGCGACTTAGTGTTGGTCGCCGACCCCGCAAGCCCTCGCAACGTATGGCCGCGAGGGCTAGTCGTGGCCACCTATCCAGGGCCCGACGGAAAAGTGCGGAACGTGGATGTCCGCACAGCGAACGGCGTGTTACGTCGAGCCTCATCACGGCTGGCCGTGCTAGTGCCAGCCGCGTCGAGCACCGAGCCTGCGTCGAGCACCGAGCCTGCTTCGAGCGCCGAGCCTACGTCGAGTCACGAGCCTGCGTCGAGCCCATAGCCCGCACCGTGTCCCGAACCAGAGAAGCCTGAGACTAGAGCTACCGTAGCCACAAAGTCTGAGTCTTCAGACGGCGGGGAGTATGTAGACGACAGACCCTACCCTCCCCTGATGTACCTAGCACGTAATTTAGAAACAAATAAAGATAAGACGTTAGCTAGGTAAATTTAAGAGTAACCCTGTTATTTAAAATGGAATATTTAAGAAATATTGTCATATTTACGTAAATATTAGAACCTTGTCGCACTAAGCGGAAGGAATAACTCTTTAGGGCGAGTTTATTCATTTCAGCAAGTATTATGACACAATTCGAGAGATTGCGCAATAATACTTGGAATTTCCATACGCAGTAGAATGAAAGATTGCGTAATAATGTAAAATATTTCGATCGTAGATCGAAATTACGTTATGAAAATGGCATGTTTGTGAGCTAACTCACAAACAGTTGACTCTGAGACAATAAGGTTTTTATTATATAAAGTAGGCGCTGAGGCGCATATTATAAGCCCTGTTTGAATCACAGGCACTAAGAAATGATCGCGCAGCGAATTTCTTAAGATTGAATAAATTCAGAATAGTCGTTTTTACACAACGTTCTTACCTCTCAGAGCCAATATTAGGAAGACACTGTCCAAGTATAAAGGGTCACGTGTGACCACACCGAACGCCGACTCGATGAGTCCTAGTACAGGCCAGTGAGATAATCACAGCCTCCGCAATCCGCGGAAAACCGCGAGATTCGTAAGAATCCTTATTTATACTCGGACGGGGCCTCGTAGTGTGCTCAACTTCATGGTGCTCACGTTACGGTCAGCCATTACGAAAGAAAGGAGGTGAGTTCGCAACGTACTTCACTTAGTACCGAAGAGACACTCCAAGGAAGAAACCCAGAACAAGAAAGAAAAGTGCGTTGGGAACTCAGCTCAGGAAAAGTTTAGGAATCTAGACATTGTGTCCTAGATTTAGATAAAATCAGTGTTAAAGTCATTATAAATAAGTAACTTTATTATATACAGTGTTAACTTCCAAATACGTTTTATTAAGAACATAATCTGTGATAAACAATATAAGCCATTTACAATCCGTCCGGACTTCTTATTTACTTGTTACGAATCATAAGAAAAAGCAGAACCAAGGTGGCACCAAAACTAGAGTAGAGTCAGTCACTGTTATTTTACGAGAGGAACTACCAGTCATTTGTATACAGTCCACTTTAAACGTTTATATTTTTGGGCCTAATCAATCAGGATTAGCGCATCATTTACAACCACCGTTACTGGCATTTGAGATATTATTCATAATATCATTAAGCTGTAACGAGTAGGACGTGCGCGGCGGAGAGCGCAGAAGGGTCTGGGCGTGAGCCCGCTTGGAGCCTCCGTCGGTGCAGATCTTGGTGGTAGTAGCAAATACTCCAGCGAGGCCCTGGAGGACTGACGTGGAGAAGGGTTTCGCGTGAACAGTAGTTGCTCGCGAGTCAGTCGATCCTAAGCTCAAGGAGAAATCTTATGTCGATGTGACGTGTTATCATTTATTATATACCAAATATAATTTGATAAATAACGTCCTTTGAGCGAAAGGGAATCCGGTTCCTATTCCGGAACCCGGCAGCGGAACCGTTTCAATAATCGTTCCCTCGTTTTAACGGCGAGTGTTCGACGGGGTAACCCAAAGTGGCCTGAAGACGCCGCCGAGAGGTCCGGGAAGAGTTTTCTTTTCTGCCTGAGCGTTCGAGTTCCATGGAATCCTATAGAAGGGAGATATGGTTCGGAACGCGAAGAGCACCGCATTTGCGGCGGTGTCCGGATACTCTCTGCGGACCTTGAAAATTCAGGTGAGGGATGTACGTGGAGATGTCGCGCCGGTTCGTACCCATATCCGCAGCAGGTCTCCAAGGTGAAGAGCCTCTAGTCGATAGAATAATGTAGGTAAGGGAAGTCGGCAAATTGGATCCGTAACTTCGGAATAAGGATTGGCTCTGAGGACCGGGGCGTGTCGGGTTTGGACGGGAAACGGATGCGGCCGGTGCCGGGCCTGGTCGATGCGTCGCGTGTTCGCGCATGCGGCGTGGAATCCGGACCCACGTTCCGGCCTTCCGCGGATCTTCCTAGCCGTAAGGCCGTATCGTGCTCGCGTCTCGTGCGTGTGTGCGGTGCGGTTCTGTACGACCGCCGTTCAACGGTCAGCTCAGAACTGGCACGGACAAGGGGAATCCGACTGTCTAATTAAAACAAAGCATTGCGATGGCCCTCGCGGGTGTTGACGCAATGTGATTTCTGCCCAGTGCTCTGAATGTCAACGTGAAGAAATTCAAGCAAGCGCGGGTAAACGGCGGGAGTAACTAGGATACCGGTTGATCCGCTTCCGACGTCTCGGGGTGGTGGATCCGTCCTTTATGGACGCACGGGGGGCCTGCGCGGCCCCCCGCACCCCCCGCGCGGCGGTCGTAACTACGACTCTCCTAAGATTGCTGTGCATCCTGTAGCGCAGGGGTTCCCAAAGTGGTCCAGGTGGACCCCCAGGGGTCCACAGGAGACTCGACGGGGGTCTACGTTGGCGTGACAAAAAAATTGGGGCTTTGGGAATATGGTAGAAATGTGGTGTAGGGGTTCTACCAGAACCAGTTAACTTGTGATAGTAGTCTATAAGAAAAAAAAGTTTGGGAACACCTGCTGTAGCGTATTTTCACGCTTCAACTGCGGACGGCGGCTTGGGTGTGCCTTCCTTTCGGGCTTTTATACCGGACCTCATTATAAAGAGGTACGGCCGTTTGAGCTCGTCGGAGTGGCAAGTTGCTCGGGCTGCCTCCAGGTCCGACAGGATCCGTAAAAAGTTGAAGTGGGGAATGCGCCTATTTCAGAGACTAGCACAACCCCTAGCTGTTAACCCTTTTCCAGGCCGCTAGACAATCTAGAAGGCTTTACAAAAAAAAACAAAATATATACTGAAAATAATTACGTTTACGAAAATGCAATGTAATTTGAGCCTTAAATCAGAGAACTAGGATTGCAATTCTATTGACACGTATGTGGTCGATGAAACGTACTACGCCTGGAAAACTGGTTGAGGTCTACATTGGTGTCATGTTGTCTGAACAACAGCATGGGGTCTAGAGACAGCAGTCGCGGGGGCTCCAGAAGGCGGCTGTCCAGACTGTTCTGCAGCAGCATCTGCACGTTGAGACCCGTCAGCTCCTGGCACATACAAATAAAAGTGAATCATTGGGGTCAATCAACTTTAACTTGTTGTCATTCTGTCCCGTCACCGAGGAGACAACAGTGTAACCGAGTTTCTTAGAAACAATGTTAGTGTAGATCTCGTAGGGTAATATTCAGAGACATAGGGACCATGTTTTACGTACTGTTGCCTGTTGCCAAGATAATTAGCAAATAGCTTCAGGAGTCTAGGTGTAAAACCCATTATGCCCAGTTTAAGTAGTAGAACATCATTATCGACGCGGTCGAACGCCTTCTGGAAATCTAAATAAATGACATCGACTTGGTTTCTATTATCTAAGTTATAAGATATTTGGTCCACTAAAGTTACCAAGTTTGTAGCCACAGATCTCTGTGGGAGAAAAGCATGCTGGGCTTGTGTTATGTGCGGTAAACACTGCGGCAGAAGTTTGCCGTGCATGACAGTTTCAAACACTTAAGCAAGTGCGCAAAATATAGCTATTGGCCTAAAATTCTCGACTTTTGTTTTTGTACCAGATTTCGGAATAGGTGTAACGCGTGACTTCTTCCAACACGAGGGATATTGACCCGTATTTAAAACTAGATTGAATATGTAAGTAATCGGATTCAGAAGTTCGTCCACGCATCCCTTGAGGACAAATGCTGGTAACGCATCCGGTCCCGGAGACGTATTAGGTTTTAACTTTTTGATGGCATGTCTTACATCATTGAGGTCAAAAACACTTACATCGACACGGCGATTGTCGGCCGGCGCGGCGGCGCTAGCGCGCGCGGGCTGCAGCGCCGGCGCATGCGGCAGGAACACGGAGCGGAAGTGCTCAGCGAAGGCAGCTGCGGCGCCAGCGCCCTCGTGCTCGACGTCCCTCAACGTCACCACGGGCTCGAACCCACCACGACTGCGCAGCGAATTAACATACTGCCAAAACTTTTTTGGATCCCGACACAGGTTCGATGAAACTTCGCTCATATAAGAATTGTGTGCAATTTTAATGTCTTTTTTTATCTTTGCACGAAGTGCCTCAAAATTATTACGAGCGATTTCGTCGCCGTTCCGTTTCCATAAACGGTGCGACTCAGCTTTACGCCGGATATCACTTAAAATATCAATTGTGTAGTACACGGGATATACGCGATTACGGTGAATTTTACGTATTTTCTTAGGTACGCAGTGACCAAATATATTTATTTATTTTATTTATTTATTTGTTATGTCATGTACATGAGGTGATATATTTTTACAGAAAGGCTTCCATTGTAACATAACACAGCTCCCTGGTCATGTCACTTTCATATTAAAATAATTTCCCAAGGGACAGCTGATTACATTCATATTTTTACTTAAAAATCATTATTAAGTTATAAGGCATAATTGAGAAACTTGGCGAGGACACTACCGTGCCCCTTATGTGGTTTTAAGGTCAATCTATATATCTAAACAAAGTTTACCTAAGGTAAAAGCATTTTTGTTAAAGAAACATTTAAAAACAGGATTCATACGGAATACATAGTTAAAAGGAAGGGAAATAGAAAGTAGTACAAGCATTACGTCCGAATACCTTTATTTATACCAGCTTAATCTATAACATAATATAAATACCACACTAGAAACAAATCTTTTACCTAATTTTTACGTTATTACTTCGCATCAAGCTAAGACAAAACACTCGGTAACGAATTTCAACTCTATCCGGAAAGGCCTAAGACCTACTTCTTGCGTTATTACTTGCCTCCCTTTAAGTAAAGATAAAGAACTTGTCAGGTGTCATACGATTTTTAACCTTATTAGTATGGGCATAAGGTGCATCTACTTGTAAGAATAGGGCGTTACTATCTCTAATGACGGAAGGAGTGGGCGTGGCACAATCCACCAATAAGAAAGTGTCCAAGGTGTCCACGATGTCCACAATGTCCAAGATGTCCACAGTGTCCAAGGTGTCTACAGTGTCCAGGGTCGGATAGTATAAAAGGCGGAATTTGGGCGGGGCGCGGATCAGTTGAGTTTCGTCGGTCGGACTGTCAGTATCTCTGGCATTGCGCTATCAGTGTATTTTCGTGTTACTTACGGGAGTGTTCCTATTCATTAAGGTCGAGATTCCCATGCGGAGCAGAAGCTCTGCTCGGTGGGGAATCTCTCCTTGTTTTTAATTTATTTACTTACTCTTTCTTTTATGTAGTTGTGATTATTTATATAAGCCGGGCAGATCGCTGTCCATGTTTGCGGTATACTTGCACGGTGTCGAGCTTGTTTTGCCCTGGAGTAACAGAGGAGTACCAGCTAGGAGGTATCGTCTGGCGACGTCACTTTGCCGGCGAGGAAGGCGCGTCTGGGCCCCTCCATGCCCGATGCCGGTTGCGGAGTGGAGGTGAGAGCGGCCATGGTTTGGGTCTGCGCGAGGGTGTGAGCTCCGCTCGCAGAGGTTCGCGATATTGGAGGTATGGTCTTGATGTATTTATGTATCGATTACTTTTATATACACCTATAAATGCCCTTGGGTTGTGCGAGGGAAGGTATTTATACAGGCTGATAGTTTTTGCAATCCTCAATTTAGCCGACTGAACTTTACGGTTTAAGAGTAGGGAAAACACATACTTATTTGAAGCTAAAATCCAGAATTGGACTTAGTTTTAAATAAGCAGATTAAGGCAGTATTTAGGGTAGAGATTTAAGATTAATTTCACACACTAAAGCTTGGGTTGTTCTAGGGCTATTTAGGTGACCCAAATAGGGGAAACAAGTTTATAGGGTGATTTAGGGAACAAATAGGTATGGGAGTAGTAGTGGTAGGGTACTTGTGTGTAGTATTCCTCTGATTTGGTATTCTAGGTTACAGTTGTGAAGACTTAGGTCTTAGGCATTTAGGTAGTCTAAATATAGGTATCAGAATAAGACTACCAGTTGTAGGGTGTTTTTAGGGATAAATAGTTGCAATATCAGCTGAGATCTTAGGTATTAGAGGTCTAGGTTTCTGGTATCAAGGGTGAGAAGTGCTGAGTCTTCTTTTATTTATAACTAAAGGTGTTCATAATAAATTTTAGATAGGAAACCAATTTATTCTGGAATATGGAATACACTGATTTAGGACCTAATGGTGAGGCGGAGCAATCCATTGGTTGTTAGTTACTGTGAGTAGATGAAAGGTCGGATCAGTAACTAACCAGTAACAATTCACTTCGTCACGATCAGACTCAGAACTCCTGACCTTCATACATCGGAATTGGTAGTGTTAGAGCTTACTGGCTGTTAGGGACCCCTAGGGCTCAGAGGTTTTAGCACCTCCAAGTGAAATGGTTAGTTAGAGATGATTCGCAATCATCTATAAGACTGACTAATGAGCTTATTCTCATTAGGGAGTCTAGATCGTTTTAGCTTAGCATAGAGGTCATACCCTATCCTACCGGTCCAGTAGCACGGTATGGAAGCCAGAGGTCGCTCCATACAACAATAAGCAATCAAAATTATTCTTAGCTAGCTAGGTTATCAAGTATCAGTTCTATGTTAGGAAAAAAACAGGAAATAATTTTGATTTTAGGGAAACTGAGTGGCTTTTAAGGAAAATGTTGCCTTTCTTTAAAAACCCAATGGCTACTGACACCGGCAAGAGACCAGGATAGGTTAAGGTTGGGGTTAAATTACCTACAAACAATAATTATTTATCCTATTTTGAACTCTATGAACTTCGGAATAGCCAAAGTTCAATAATTAGTTTTCCCCGTAGCAAATAAAGTTCTATATGTAAGAAGGTTAGCATTAGTAACGATTATGAGTAGCTAGGCTAAATAGGCTTCATTTTAGGTAGGTCTAGGTAGGCAAGGTAGTTGAGGAGTCCAAGGGTTTGACAAGTAATCACATTAAAGATCATGGGTTCTTACGGTTACAACACTACGGGGTCCTACCACAGACCATCACATTGGCCAAATCTTCGTTAAACCTTAGCTTATCTAAGGTTAGGAAATAAAGACACCAAACGTTCATTTATTAGGTGTAGGGTACTAGGACTAGACCTAAGGGGGTTTTGAGACATATATATTACAGCTAGGCGCGCTCCATGGGGTTAGGTGGGAGGTAGTACATTTTAGCGACGAAGACGAGATGGCGGGGAATACTTTCGTTCCCGTGACCGTGGATATTAGGTTAGGAGTCTTGTCTTATTACACCATGACACCCTCTTAGGGCACACAAATGATCTTATAACTAACTTAATTCTATATTTCAGAATATATATATATTTATAAAAAAGTAATATCAGCAAATAATTTAACAGGGGATATTTTATGTGTCATAAGTATGGGGTTAAAGTTGAAATAATTTATGATGTCTAAGTTACATACTTTACTTACACAATTTCAATTTACAATTTGTAATGTAGTTACCTACTTTTGTGATGCGACAAGGTTTCATCATTTAAGAACTCCTCGACTGAGTAATAACATTTTTGAATGAGAAAGGTTTTCAATTTCTTGTGAAACAGCTTGTTATTTGGTTCCAGTTAGATCTCGTCGGGTATTTTGTTTACAACTCGGATACATACCAAATGAGGTCCGTTTCTATGGATGGCTAGTTATATCATATATCATATATTATATCATATATATATATCATATATCTTATATATATATATCATATATATATATATATATATATATATATATATATATATATATATATATATATCATAAATTATGTCGTAAAAAAGCGAAAGAGCTGCGTCTACAGTCGCCAACGAGTAAAGTTCATCCCACTTGACTTCCCTAATCATACAGTACACTGAGAAAAAAAGTTGATTAATTAAATCAAAATTTTGATAGTGATAACAAAGTAACTTGATGTATAGCGAGCAGATTAAGTCGGCTAATTGCAGCAATCAAGTTGAAATTATTGGAATAGGTAACAAAGTAACTTTATAATTCCAGCCATGGTTTGAATGTACGAAATATGTTTATTGACTAATATAATCAAGGAATATACAATAGATGCCATCAACGTCTTTACAGACACAATTATTGGAAGTGTTTGATGTAATCAAATAAATAAACAAATTGATGAATGTATGTTATACCCTGTATTAAGCTACATAAATAGTGTTATTAAGGCCCAATAATTGACGCAATAAACAACCGCATTGATTCAATCAAGTTGAATGCTTGATGCAAAAAACGAATATAATTGATTGAATGTATGTATATCATACCCAGTATTAAGTTTATTAGCGTTATAATCAAGTAGGTTTATCGTGTCAATAAAGTAATAGTTTGGTTTAATAAACGAACTTTGATCAGATTTATAAATAATTCGTTTAATGTATTCATGTTGTCTGTTTGATATTATCAAGTCTCCTTTGTGAAATATATATAGTTCACGATTAAATTAATATATCACTTTATTGCTATGATTATTAAACCTAATGGAATGGTAGAAGGGTAATGTTCAATCCAAGCACTGGCCTTATTTATTTCAATCAATTACTGTTAGTATGTTTAACCAGCTCTAGTATTGATAACCACGATGCATTCTCTAATAGCGAGACGCTTGTTTCTACTTTCGATAATAGTAATTGTTTCGTAAGTTATCGAAAGAGCAAACGTTTCGAAGATAGAAAATACATCTGAGCTTGCCATACTGCACTGACTCTGGCAATAATATATAGCAAATGGCTATACAAATATACAAAACACAATAATACAATTGATTTAAATAACAATATTTAATTTTGAAATGCACAATTTAGACAGCTTGGATATCCCATAACTTGTGTGGCATAAATGAATGAAGTCACTTTTAAACCATATTTGTTTTATTATAGAAATTTTACGCCTAGGTACATTAAGCTCAAAATGTAAAACGTTACTTATGGGGTATTTAACAGTAGTTCCCACCCTGGGATATTCTTCTCAGATAGTTGGAATTGCCATGAAAAAAAAGTAACATGTATTTCTACACATTTTTTGAAATAATATGACGATAAGACAGAAGTTTGAGTAACGCGAATGACATTAATTTATTGATAACTGCTGTATACACCTGAAATTTCGTAGTGAATATTGAGATAATCTGATGACCAGTGATCACATATTAATTAATCTGACAATAACTTCGTCCTAAGCAGTTATCGAAAAACTAGCTGTTGCCCGCGACTTCGTCCGCGTCTTCGCTCCTAATTGGTCGCAGCGTGATGTTATATAGCCTAAAGCCTTCCTCTATAAATGGACTATACAAAACAAAAATATTTTTTCAATTCGAACCAGTAGTTCCTGAGATTAGCGTGTTCAAACAAACTCTTCAGCCTTATAGTAATATAGTATAAGTATAGCATATATAGTATAGAAGTATAGATTCATATCGGCAAAAAGGTCCTGGTTCAATGTTATTCCTGATACGAAAACTTCTATGTCTGATGATAATCTATTTAAACCTTACTGTGTACTTAACTTAGTCTAACTTTATAAAACGACAGTATTTGTCACATTCTTAATTAATTTACCATAATCCTTTTCTGCCCTGCCTCCACAGGTGGAACACAAAAAAGGGAATAATTCCAAATTTATACGTAAAACACTTTATTTAGAAAATCAATTTTAAAAGTGTAAGGGCTGAAGGACCGCATTTAACGGGTTATATTAGGTGTTCTTAGGTTTTACGAAAATAGAAGTAGTTCTTCCAATTGTTTCACAATAACATCCTGAGAAATCCACAATTACAAATACACAAGTATTAGCAAATACACAATTATGTACACACTGTGCCAATCCTCACTTACAAGATACAACACAAAACGTATTATTTTTTTTATTTTCACTTTCACTGTTGTAGCAAAACGTCAAACATGGTCAGTGTGCAACTTGAAAAGAAACCAGTATATCAGTTTACTATTTTGTGGGGCGACCCGACAAAGTTATTGTTGTATGTGGCAAAATAAGAACTATATAGTTCGTCTGTACCAGTATATCGACAGTGGCGCCTTTTGCACACGCAATATTAAATTTGTGTATTTTTTTTTATTTTTTTTTATGGACTTGGGGCTTTTGCCCATAGCCATTATCAAGTAGAAAATCTACACAAAAAGGGTAGGAAGGAAAAATAGGAAAAAGGATAACGGACGGGGATATCAAATTTGGAAAAAATTGTCAATGCAGGTAAAACTGAATAAAAGAATACATAAACAGTTAAACATAAATAAAATCTATAATTTGATATCAGTGTTGTTGATAAATTTCGCTAATATATTGTAAGTAACTGGGTTAATAAGTAGAGAAGGAACATCGGTGGGAAATCGAACATCTTCAGATCGAAGGGCATCAAAAAACTCGGAACGATCATAAAGCGGACAGGATAGTATAATATGGTTAACATCGGCTTCCTCAGCACCGCAGTCACAACTAGGCTCATTTATGATGTTCAATTTAGTCAAATGAGACGGAGCACAGGTGTGGCCCAGTCTCATACGGGATATACATGATATCTCACGCCTATTATAAGTTTTTTTGCCGAAAAACCATGGTTTCAAAGGGATATCACTTTGGATTCTATAATAATAACCCCCTGTGTCCAAGCTAGTCCAAAACCAAAAGAACTCCCAAGACAACTGGAGATATCTTTTGGGAAGTAAAAGTATGTCATGGTGATAGTTCTTATACGGAAAGACGTCACCAGAAACAACAGCATCTACAGCCAAACTATCAGCTTTTTCGTTACCTGGAATGCCACAATGGCTTGGTACCCAGACAAAGTTTACAACGAGACCTTTTGTTTGGCATTTCAACAAAAGGGCACGGAGTTCATATAGCAACGGATAATTATTTGTCATTTTAAAAGGTGACTTCCGTAATACTTGGAGACAGCTCTTAGAATCCGAAAAGATCACGGTATTTGTGAAATTCATCATGTGGACATATTCCACTGCTTTGAAAATGCCAAATAATTCTCCGGTAAAAACCGAAGATTCTGGAGGTAGCTTAATTTTCAGCACAGTATTAAACTGTTGATGGAAGACTCCAACCCCAACACAACTCAATGCAGAACTTTTAGACGCATCTGTGTATATATGATGCCAATCTGACCATTTTTCGCCCACTAAATTATTAAATACCGGTCTTGCACTTATTCCATCTTTGACAATATCGGAGTCTAACATGACTTGCGGAGCAATACTCAAAGCATCAAAGTCTATCTCATAAATTGGCAGCGAAAGATGTCGAACCGTAGGCGAAGATAAAGACAGGAATTTAAGGTAGCTAATTATTATGAATAATTTTGAAGAAGCTAATTATTTTGAAGAAGAACTTAGTAAGAGAAGATCAATAAAAAGAGGTAACAAAAGAATAAACAGCGCTAAGCAATGGGTGCCAACACTCATGAATCAAACTGGAGGACCTACAACTAATAGAAACAACGTCATACAAATCGCAACAGAATTTTTCAAAGATTTATATGACGAGAAAAAACAGGCTTCACAACCTCTACAAATCCATAAATCAAGAGACAGCACCGAGAATATTCCAACTTTTTTGACAAGCGAAATACGACATGCTATAGAGTCACTGAAAACGATGAAAAGCCCGGGAGACGATAACGTAACAAATGATATCATCAAAGCACTTAACGAACCGCTAACTCCTATTTTGACCCGACTGTTTAACGAGGTTATAAAACAGGAGAAAATACCTAAACAATGGGAATCGTCGGTAATAACACTACTCTACAAGAAGGGGGACCCGCTCAATATAAATAACTATCGCCCTATAAGCCTACTACAAAGCTTGTATAAACTCTTTACGAATGTCGTGCTCTCAAGAATTAGGAAAGAGTTAGAGTTCCAACAACCAAGGGAACAAGCTGGATTTAGACGAAGTTACTCTACTCTGGATCATATATTTACAATCAGACAAATTGTCGAAAGATCTATTGAATATCGTAAAACCATCTACCTAGCGTTCATAGATTATTCTAAGGCTTTCGACTCCATATCGCACGAAAAACTCTGGAGCGCCTTAAATGAACAAGGAATCGAGAGCAAATATATCAAACTCTTAAAAGTAATATACCAGAATTGTAAAGCCCTAGTCAGACTCGAAAGAAAAGGGGAAGAGTTTAAAATAAAACGAGGGGTGAGACAGGGGGACCCAATTTCACCGAATCTGTTTAATGCCCTTTTAGAGCACATTTTCAGGAAAATGAACTGGCCAAGACTAGGAATTAATATCAACGGAGAGTATCTAAACCATCTACGTTTCGCCGACGATATTGTTTTAATATCAGAAAACCACCAAGACCTTCAGCACATGATAGAAACACTGAATATTTATAGCCGGGAGTGCGGTTTAGAAATTAACTTGGATAAAACGTGTGTCATGACCAATGGAGAGAAAAGAAGTATTACTATAGAGAACAACACCATTAATTACGTAGACGAATACACCTACCTAGGCCAAAACATATCCTTAAATGGTCGCTATATAGAAGAAGTTGAAAGAAGGATTAAGAAAGCCTGGAGTTCATATTGGGCACATAAGCACATTTTGAAATCTAAACTCGATATGAAACTAAAAAAGATTGTGATCGATTCTGTTGTGACTCCCACTCTACTTTACGGATGCCAAACCTGGGCCATAACTAAAGAAATAATAGACAAAATACAAAAATTCCAAAGGGCTATCGAGAGAAGTTTACTGGGAATAAAAATAAAAGATAGATTAAAAAACATAGAAATCCGTAAAAAAACAAATATTTTAGATGCAGCGGAAATGGTATGTCGTCTGAAGTGGCGCTGGGCCGGCCACACAGCGAGAACTAATGATGGTAGATGGAGCGAAAAGGTACTGCACTGGTATCCGCGCGACGCGCGCCGGCCGCGAGGGCGGCCGCGCCGGCGCTGGCTCGACGACCTCACCCAGCAGGCTGGCATCGCATGGACACGACTGGCTGCTGATAGAACGTTGTGGAATGAGATGGAGGAGGCCTTTGTCCAAAAATGGACAGACCCAAAGAACTTGTGATTTAATTTTAATTTATCAAAATGTGTTTTTAAATGATTTAACTTTAATTTATATTATGTGTAATTTTGATTATGGTTACTTACTTATTTTTATTTAATGTATCTAATGAATATAATTTATTAGTAGTAGTAACCAAACCATGTATGCATTTTCTATTTTGGGTTAATAAATGGCTTATTATTATTATTATTATTATAATTATTATGCAAGGAGGATTCCTATTACGCCAATATTGAGATGTCTGAATGAGATTGTGAAGGGTAGATAATTTAGAAATTAGAGAATGATTTGAAAACTGCAGGGATCTGAAGATAAATCTGTCCGCTAAAAATTGGCGCCTTAAATGAATAGGCGGATCCACGCACTCCACCTGCATTGCATTTGCAGGACTAGTCTTCATAGCACCAAGAATTGTCCTGAGAGATTTGTTTTGAACAACATTTAATGACCTAAAAGCATCGTCTGTGCCCGGAGTTAAAAGGAAGGAGCCATAATCTAAAACGCTCCTAATAACGGCATTATAAATGAGTTTCAAATAAAACGGGTGGCTTCCCCACCAAACACCAGCCAAGCATCTCAAAATATTTAATGACCGCTCGCATCTATTCTTCGTGTAATTACAATGACCATTAGCTGAGAGTTTATAGTCTAGAACAATTCCTAAATATTTAACTTCATTGCAAAAAGAAATTACAGATCCGTCATACGTCAAATTAACATCAATCGATCTTTTCCTAGGAGAAAATAAAATTGCAGATGTTTTTGGAACTGAGAGATCAAGGCCATTCTCATCCAAATACGTTTTTAGATGTTTTAAATTACCGTTTAAGATCTCACATGCATTATGGATGGATCGATTATTACAATATAACACTAAATCATCTGCATATTGAATAACAGAAATAGGATCAGCTAAATGTGAAATTAAATCATGAGTGTAAACGTTAAAAAGTAAGGGGCTTAAAACCGAACCTTGTGGTAGTCCTTTCCATACAGTTCTATATATAATTTCTGAATCTAAATCTAATCTGATAAATCGCTCGGAGAACATTGCAGAAATCATAACACTTAAACGACTTGGAACTCCCAGCTGTATCAATTTATTTACTAATATAGAAATATTTACATTATCATAGGCTGAATTAATATCTACAAAACAAGCTACCACATATTCCCTTTTGGAGAATGCCAGAAGAACATCGGATACTAACAAACTAACACAGTCTAACGTACTTCTACATTTCCGAAAGCCATATTGAACATCTGGTAATAATCTTTTACTTTCAATAAACCACTCCAATCGATTTTTAATGAAGTGTTCCAATTGTTGGCAACCGAGTGCAGTACCAGCGCCATCTGGAGTGGCGCGTTCTTCGTGACGTTTTAGTAGCAGTGGAGGGGGAAAATCGCAACGGTTATAAAAAGCCTGCGCAGACGGCGGAGCGCACTTCTCTTTGAATTTTCATGGGCAAAGCATAGGCGGGAAACTAGGTTTTGTGTTAAATGACTTTTGTTGTAATTATTTGATTATTCTTTATTAAATTTTATAAGTGTAGAACTTGTTTCTATTTAAGTAAAACCCACCTTCCTAGTTTGATAGATTTAATCAGAACTGGGGATTATCGACGCCCACCATGGGTAAAAGAAAACGGGCACGTGCTCGTGCACGTTCTACTTCCACCTCGAGCAGCAGCAGCAGCAGCTGTCGGACGAGAACTCCGTCACCTCCACCGAGACACAAAAAAGATAAGAAAAAGGCAAAGGTATCACGTAAAGCTGATACCTCGACTGTGAGTACAGGAAATGCTTCTACTGTGCTAAACAATATAATACCTGAATTTGACCCTTTACGAGACGATATAGGTGCTTGGCTTAATATTATTCACTCTTACGCTAAAACTTTCACATGGTCAGATGATGTGGTTAGATATCAGGCGCTTAACAAATTGAAAGGGTCCGCTAAGACCTGGTATGATTCACTGTTGCGTACCGAAAACAAATGGCCTTCGTGGCGTTGGGCTGATTGGCGACGAAGATTAGCTTCTAGCTTTCAGATACGACGTGATATGTTCCAACTGCTAAGAGAAATAGTAGATAAAAAACCGAGTGATAAACAATCACTGTATGAGTTTTATTTTGAGCAAAAAAGTAAAATAGATCGTTTGTCGCTAAATTTCACGGAAATGGATATAATTTCAATAATTGTCGGTAATATCGGGGATTCTGGAATAGGAGCATCAATTGAAGCTAGTAACTTCACAACATGCGATAGTTTGGCTAGTTTTCTTCACAGTCGTGTTTACAAATCTAGAAACTCGAAACAAATAAGTTCAAACTTACGCGATGGACAAAGTAAGCTAGGCGGACACGTGCCCACCACACAAACTACAAAAACATCGACAATGGGTGGCTCAAGTCAGACCGCTCCTTCCAATAACAGTCAGCCCATTAACCAAACGCAACAAAAACCAATTGAATGTTATGTATGTGGCGGTAATCACAAAAAGATAAATTGTGAGAAATCCAATCGTAAATGTGACTTTTGTGGCAAGCGGGGGCATGAAGAATCCATATGCTTTCATAAAAAGAATTCAGTGAAATCAGAAAATCAAGATAAACAACAAGAGACCAAATTCATTTCTACCCTCGATCCACGTAATAAATTCATAAAGAAAGTTTATATCGATAATTTCTTTTGTGAGGCGTTTATTGACACGGGGAGTAGCTGTTCATTAATATCTCAATCAATTGTAGATAAATACTCTCTCACTCGCACTCCATTGCCTTCCCCCGTCTTGCTGCAAGGGTTTACGAAGGATAATTCTAAACACGTTCATAATAAAGTGATTCTTAATTTCAAATTGGATTCGGTGTGTTTGAGGAATGTTGATTTCTATATAATTGATGATTTGACCGACTGCGAAATGTTGATTGGAAGAAACGTGACTGAGCGCTCTGACTTGATATACTCGCGCGTGGGAGATCGACTCCAATTCGATTACGCGAAAACATATACCGAATTTTGTAAAAATATCTCGGAATTTGAGTTGGATACGGACTCCCATCAAGCTGAATTAACTGCACTTTTTAGGAATTACAGAGATTGTGTAGCAACTAACACTAAAGAGTTAGGGAAGGTTGTCAATTATGAAATGTCTATTGAAGTCACTAATCCACAACCCATTCAATGCAGACCCTATAGGGCATCGTATGCTGATCGAAAGCTTATTAGAGAAATGGTTAACGAGCTCTTGGAAAACAATATAATCTGTGAAAGTAACTCGCCATATGCCAGCCCCGCATTACTGGTTAGTAAGAAAAACGGTGAAAAAAGGCTCTGCATTGATTACAGGATGCTAAATAAAGTCACGGTTAAAAACAAATACCCAATGCCACGTATCGAAGATCTTGTCGATAGACTTCAGGGTCATAAATGTTTCACCAGTTTGGACTTAAAGAGTGGATATTATCAAATCCCGATGCATAGAGATTCTATCGATAAAGTTGCTTTTATTACGGAAGATGGGCACTATTCCTTCCTTAGGGTCCCTTTTGGACTAGTAAACGCTCCAACAATATTTCAACAAATGATGAACAAAGTTCTGGGTAATCTCAGATTTGAGAATGTGATCTTATATTTGGACGATGTGTACTTGGTAACGGAAACGGTTGAAGAAAACCTGATATTGCTCGAACGTGTTTTAAAAATATTTCGGGAAAACGGTTTAACGCTCAACCTAAAGAAATGTCACTTTTTCAAATCTGAGATAGAGTTCTTGGGTTACAAAATAAAACCTAACTGTGTCATGCCAAATGAATCAAAGATAGAAGCTGTAGAAAGTTTCCCGGTTCCAAAAACCGTACACCATCTTCGACAGTTCCTTGGCCTTATTAGCTATTTTAGAAAGTTTATAAAGAACTGCGCTATGATTTCTGCGCCATTGACAAGACTGTTGAAGAAGGATGCGGTTTGGACATGGGACACTGTTCACGAACAAGCATTTCAAACCTTGAAACATAAACTTACATCAGATAGCGTGTTAACAATTTATGACCCCAATAAAGAACACGTATTGTACACAGACGCCAGTAGGGAGGGGCTTGCCGGCATTTTGATGCAAGTTACTGAAGAAGGTGAAAAACCAGTGCATTACTATAGTCGGCAAACTAATAATTATGAAAAGAACTACCACTCCTTCGAGTTGGAGTTGTTAGCCATTATATGTTCCCTACAAAAATTCCGGTTGTACCTTCTGGGGTCTCCCTTTAAGATTGTCACCGACTGCAGCGCGGTTCGACACGCTTTAACCAAAAAAGAGATTATTCCCCGGATAGCACGTTGGGTATTATCGACGCAGGAATTCGCGTTCGAGATTACACATCGTGATGGGACGCGAATGCAACATGTAGATGCGTTAAGCCGCAACCCCGTGCTGTCCGGTGAAAAATCTGAGACTGAAATAGTTTTATCCATAACGGAAGCAGATTGGCTATTATCGGTTCAGTTACAAGATCCTGAATTGAGTCGTATTCGGACGATAATCGAGTCAGGAGATACCGATAACAATAAACAGATTTTTATGAACTATGAGGTTTTAGGAGGCAAAGTCTACAGAACAACGTCCAGAGGCCGTCGCTGGGTGGTCCCCAAAAACTGCATATGGCAGATTATTAAATGTAATCATGATGATCTCGGACATTTTTCTGTAGACAAAACCGTTGAACGTATAGCCTGTCAGTATTGGTTTCCTAGAATGAGGCACGTAATAAAAAAATACATTAAAAACTGTATTAATTGCATATACTATAAAAAAAAGGGGGCGCGAAAGAAGGTGAATTATATCCGTTGCCTAAATATGCACGACCATATCACACACTTCATCTCGATCATTTAGGCCCCTTTGTGAAGACGAAAAATAAGAATCAATACTTATTAGTAGCCGTGGACGCATTCACAAAGTTTGTGTTCGTATTTGCTGTGAAGTCAACAAAAACTTCGTGCGTCATAAAAGAACTTGAAACCTTATCCAAAACGTTTGGAAACCCTAAAAGAATCATAACCGATGCTGGTAGTAGTTTCACCTCAAATGAGTTTACCCAATATTGCTCGAATAAGAACATAAAGTTACATACGGTGGCAACTGGCATGCCTCGCTCGAATGGCCAAGTCGAACGCTTTAACAAAACTATTTTAGATGCGTTAAAAACATTAGGCGCCAATTCAAACGAGGATAGATGGGATCAGTACGTAAAACTATTACAGCAAGGCTTAAATAGTACTATCCACAAAACTATAAAAGCAGTTCCTAGCGAAGTCTTTTTCGGATATAGGATACGCACTGATAGTGATAGCCTAGCGCCAGAATCCAGCGATTGTCTGATAGATGTGACGAAGTTGCGTGAGAACGTTGATAGTAATATTAAGTCCAATGCACAGTATCAGAAAGAGAGGTTTGATCGGTCTCGAACTAAAGCACGAACATACAATGTGGGAGATTTGGTTATGACAACTATTCAAAGTCACAACAATGATGGAAAGAGCAGGAAATTATTACCTGTGTTTAAGGGACCATTTCAAGTCAGCAAGGTTATGGGGAACGATAGATATGAGGTGACGGAGGTAAAAGGTAGTGAAAGGAGTAATAAGAAGTACACTGGTGTGACTGCCGCCGAGAATATTAAACGGTGGATTAATATTGACGATTGGAATCTAGATTAAAGGTAATATATTAATATACTTTGATATGATAATCCATGTTGGCAAGGTTAGGTAAGATAACCATTTGTGAGTAAAACAAATGCACTTGATTTCTTTATTTAAAACCAAAATATATAAATTCTGAAATGATAAGACTGAAGTATCTGATTTAGCAACTTAAGTAAAGTTCAGAGTTAAGATAAACGCTTCAAAATGTTTTGTTATTCTTACATGATGACATGTGCTGAACCTATGCTTATATTTTGTGATGCCAAAGTGTGAAGCTAACGGTTAATATCGAGTTGATACACGTAAAATCTTAATCGTTGCGTGGCAAGCTTTTAAGTAGGTATCAATCGATCTGAAGCCAAGACGAACGTGTTTAAGTGAGAAATCCTCTTTGAACATAGGCGGTCTATAAAGGTAGCTTACACTGTGGCTATTACTAAAGTATGAGCAAAGCAGCAATGTCACATTCACAGATTGAATGATCCTAAATTAGTTTACCATTACTTGACATTCTCATAGAATGTTGTTATGTTTCAGCATGTATCTTAACTCGTGAGGCGCCTGGGGCAGTCGCCGAGCAGGACAGCCGTGTTGGCAACCGAGTGCAGTACCAGCGCCATCTGGAGTGGCGCGTTCTTCGTGACGTTTTAGTAGCAGTGGAGGGGGAAAATCGCAACGGTTATAAAAAGCCTGCGCAGACGGCGGAGCGCACTTCTCTTTGAATTTTCATGGGCAAAGCATAGGCGGGAAACTAGGTTTTGTGTTAAATGACTTTTGTTGTAATTATTTGATTATTCTTTATTAAATTTTATAAGTGTAGAACTTGTTTCTATTTAAGTAAAACCCACCTTCCTAGTTTGATAGATTTAACAATATCTTGATTAAAACCGAAGACAGCGCAATTGGACGATAGGAATTTGAATCATCTCGGGGTTTATTTGGTTTAAGAAATGGTAACACTAATTGCATTTTCCATTTAGGTGGAATATCGCCTGTCAAAAAAATAATGTTGTAAGATCAAGAAAATAACCTAAAACATTATTACTGGCTTGAACCAAAAAGGAATATGGAATACCATCGCATCCCGGGGCCGAATCTATAACATATGAAAGCACACTCTTCAGCTCCATCATTGTAAACCTGGCTGATTGATAAAGTTTTTTATAATCTCAATGAATATTATGCATATTAGAACGTAGGTAAAAATTTAGTAGATTAAGTAACGAAATATTGTACGCCCGCAAAGGGTAACTAACTGTTGGTATGTACCAATATTAATTTGTAATGAACTTTTATGTACACAGTTCTACAATATAAAGTTTATTCCTATTGAGTGGTTGAATTTTATATTTTGGTTGTCATTCTATATCCTGTTGAGGTGGTTAATAATCACTCCTACAATTCCTTGTAACGGCCTCCTCCAGATGAGAAAAGCTTTCCAATCTAATGCTTTGGACCCCGCTCGTGTGTGGCCAGCCGTTCCAGCCTGTCTATCCCCACCGACAAGTCCATATCATATATCATTTAATCATCAAATTATTTATAGAAATATAATTCAACTGTGTATGTCTGCTAAATAAATATGTATTTTATATAATTCTTTATATGTACCTTACAGCTCGGGTTTTATTAAAATTTTGCATGCCATCCCTATCTCATAAATGTATACCACCATGTTTTATTTAATCAAAATAAATATTTTTGAGCCGATTGGACACACAAAGAGAGACAGGACTGCACAGCACCTGCTAGGGTGTACAGGGACTATTGTTGGTTGTACTATTGTTGGTAAAACCTGGCTCATTGATAAAGTTTTTTAAATAAAAAGTGGTAAGCGCTTTATCTTCAGTCAAAGCCTTGATGATTCTGCCAATGTCGAGGTTGGATAAGATCTTAAAGTTTCTTCTCGTGCATTTATTTTTCTTTAGTGTCAAAAGTGACAAGAGCAGAGCACAGACAAAAGCTAGTTTTCGTGTTGGGTTGAGGTTCTCGTATACGTACCTTGTAAAAATGCCAACATACAGAAAAATATTTTTGGCCCAATGTTGGTGTACATTAGTTATGCTAGTATTAATTCGATCGCTGAACCAGTGGCTATGGTGCAAATTAAATACACAAAGTTTGACGGAAGGTGATAAATGATACTACTACTACTACTACTACTACTACTACTACTACTACTACTACCACCACCACCACCACCACCACCACCACCACCACCACCACCACCACCACCACCACCACCACCACTAATTACACATAATTTTGCAATGGAACAATTATATTGATGAGATTTCATTAATTAGTAATATTCAACCAGTAGTTATTATATTCATTCAACCAGTGGCAACATGACATTACATAAAACCTATTCAGCCTGTCACAATTCTATATTAGCTGTAACCTTTGTTCTACTACTCTAAAGCCGGGTCCGCAGCACCATGTTTTTCAACTTCAACTTCAACGAAACGTTAACTTAGAAAACGTCAACTAGTTGAAAAACTATTCACGGTTGTTTATCTACGTAGAACGAAACGTGTATGATAGCGGCCATATTGTGTCAAAAAGATTTTTTTTGACGATATTCATTCATAATTAATACGGCACAACATTGTTCACGGTAGTATTTCAATTGAACACCAGTTTGATTTTACATCGGACGTTGGTGTTCAATTGGAAATACCGTGAGCTTCTTATAAGTACAAAAGGCGTACTTAAATGGTATTTTATATACCTACGAGATGAACCATAACTATGTATAATGGAGAAACAACTCGAGCTACATACGGACGGGTTGATTTAAATCAAGAGTCAAACTGACCGGTTCTCGTATATGTAATTATTTTTTGATTTATCTTTATTGCACACAAGAAAAACTTATAAGTACAAAAGGCGTACTTAAACGGTATTTTATATACCTACGAGATGAACCATAACTATGTATAATGGAGAAACAACTCGAGCTACACAGTTGGTTTAAATAACTGTGTTAAAGTCAAACTGACCGGTTCTCGTATATGCGATAATTTTTTGAACAATCTTTTGTTATCGGGCTGGCTGGCTGGCGGGCTGGCGGGCCGGCGGGCTGGCGGGCTGGCGGGCTGGCGGGCTGGCGGGCTGGCGGGCTGGCTGGCGGGCCGGCGAGCTGGCTGGCTGGCTGGCTGGCTGGCTGGCGGGTTGGCGTATTGGCGGGGCCTTGGACGGACTCGAGCTTACATTACAGGCGGGTAAAATTTTTACATACATACATCACGGTGTTTAAGTCAAACTGACCGATTCTCGTATAAATGTGATTATACAAAGATTACCTTTGGGTTATAAAATATGTAGACCCATTCTCTCATTTTAACTTTCAGGTGGCAATCACCATTGTTTTGAATCATCGTCCACGGACGAATCACCTGGCGTAGGGTCGAGTCTCAACAGATCGCTGCACGACGCTGCTCTACCGAGCACAACACCCCGCCAGGAACGGAAGTCGTCTACAGACTATTCCGAGCCCCGACATCGGACTGAGTTATATTGGGACCCGCGGAGCCGTGATGCACGTGTTAAACCGTACTGCACCGATCTCCGAGATCCAAATGGGCTTCGACGTCGCACCTTACGAATAAAGCGCGACTAGTAAAGTCACATTGTTTAGAGCCTCCCGACTCTCGGGGCTCCACAGTGAGCATATCCTTGCCGGATTCGGCTAGGCTGGCTGCGGCCTTAGAGGCGTTCAGGCATAATCCCGCGGATGGTAGCTTCGCACCACCGGCCGCTCGGCCGAGTGCATGAACCAAATGTCCGAAACTGCGGTTCCTCTCGTACTGAGCAGTATTACTATCGCAACGACAGGCCATCAGTAGGGTAAAACTAACCTGTCTCACGACGGTCTAAACCCAGCTCACATTCCCTTTTGATGGATGAACAATCCAACGCTTGGCGAATTTTGCTTCGCAACGATAGAACGCTTGGCCGCCACAAGCCAGTTGTCCCTGTGTAATTTTTCTGGCACCTCTTGCTAAAATTTCTTTTATACTAAAGGATCGATAGGCCGTGCTTTCGCAGTCCCTTATGCGTACTGAACATCTGGTTCAATCCAACTTTTGACCTTTTGCACTACGCGAGGTTTCTGTCCTCGCTGAGCTGGCCTTAGGACAGCAACGGACACGGACACGGACACGGACACGGACACGAGTCGAATACGACGCGCACGCCGCTCGGGTCTAACCGAGACGGACGTGCCGTATCGTGTTTATACGACCGTTTTTGTCGTTAATAAATACAACTACCGCTGACGGCAGAGGAAGCGCGCACGCACCGCAGTGCGTTTAATCGCGCCCACATTGAACGTTGTCAAACAATCAGACACTTAGCATCACTATACATACATACATACCCCTTCGGTAAGAATTTAGATACTTTTAACACATTCGTTTATAATATTTATATCGCTCGCCCGGCGATGGAGAGCTAGTTGAAAACCCTCAACCGGTCAATCAATCTCACATTAGAAACTAAAGGTTGTAACACCGTATAGTTTCTGTAAAATTGGTTGTTGTTGTGGGGTTTAAAAGTTAATTTGTTCAAATCGGACATAACATCCAACCGGTGGTTTTGCTCTCCAAAAGTAACGCCGAGAAACATGATAGAGATAATCGAATCAGCGCCCATTATGGGCGATACAATTCAAGAACACTCCATCCAATTGTTCCCCTAAAGCGCTAATGTGGCGCGAAATTACAATCCCGTCTGTCGCGTTTCCGTCTTAACCCGGTACTGAGACCGAGAAGTCTTATAATACGCGTAAACTGGGAACAAAGTGCAAGAATATAACATCTTTACAAATAAACATCATTGTTTGTGTGTACCAACAAAGTGTAGAGTCGTCGAGCGACGCGCTGCGCACGCCGCACCCCTGACGGCCGCCGCTATTGTAGCAGCAGTCGCCGGCCGATTGTGTTTGTTTTTCGCACCTACGAGAGGTTGAGAGCGTAATTCTGACGCTGACCCGCTTACACGACGCGATGTCATATACCAGAACAAGCTTTTATTTTTTATTTTTTTTATTTTTTTTCGTTTTTTAGGGTTCCGTAGTCAACTAGGAACCCTTATAGTTTCGCCATGTCTGTCCGTCCGTCTGTCCGTCCGTCCGCGGATAATCTCAGTGACCGTTAGCACTAGAAAGCTGAAATTTGGTACTAATATGTATATCAATTACGCCGACAAAGTGGTAAAATAAAAAGTGGAAAAAAATATTTTATTAGGGTACCTCCCCTATACGTAAAGTGGGGAGTGTTTTTTTTTTTTCATTTTAACCCTAACGTGTGATATATTGTTAGATAGGTATTTAAAAATAAATAGGGGTTTACTAAAATCATT
>CAJHZS010000005.1:0-61162 GCA_905163555.1 Notocelia uddmanniana
AGGACCGTAAATATCTGCGATCTAGGCTTTCTTTATTATCTCCCGTGTTGTATACATCATTTTATGTCAACATTTGGCGAAAAAAGCGGCTATTTCCGCACATGTATCGGGCGAAAAAATCCACTTTTAGCCAGGTGTGACATAAATGTTCTTTACAGGTTTAGAAAAAAAGTGAAAAATGATTGGTTAATATGCTGTCAATAATAAATACTTTACTTTTTTGACATCTACTCACAACCTATCTATTCCAGCATCAAATAAAATAAAATCAATCAAATCTAAATCTCGGAGTGGTGAAATAAAATTAAATATAGTATATTTTGCTTGTGTTGTGTTTATTCGAGTACTTTATAATATTTATGATGATAATAACAGTCGTAAAATAATTAAAATTAAACATTGTTACGTAACTTCTAAGTACAATGACACTCAAAATTAATGGGAGGGATGAGCTTGATGAATTGACAACAAATTGTCAATATTTGGGTTCAGTTTTGTCAGGAATAATTGCAAATCTCCTCGTTCTGTGATATTCAGTCTGTTCCTATTTTTCGTTAAAAGGTTTGTAACGGTGCTGAAACTTTTTTCCACAAGATATGACGAGGGAAATGATATCAAAAGCTTTCTCGCAATTTTCCACAGTCCAGGATATTTTTCGGGTATTTGTGCTTGCAGCCAAAAAGTTTGATACCCTTTTTTATATTTCACCTTCAGCTCCTCATTAGTGCTAAGCTCAAGTAGCTCCTCTTGCAATATCACGTTCTCCACTTCCATTTCATCAAATGGATTTATAATCCATGGTGGTATTTCCATCGTGAGAATGTCTTCAAATCTGGTTTTGAAATCATCATGCAGGGCAATCAAATGTTGAACATATGTCTGAATATCATCATCCTCGCATTCTACCTGTGACAAGCTTGAGAATTGGGAAAATTCGCGTCGACTAATGTTTTGCTTCATTAACTTCAATTTTCCAAGAAAAGCGGAAATCACACTCTTTGTTTTAATTAAATTGAGGTTGTCCCCTTGCAGTTGTAAGTTAATATCATTAAACTTTTTGAACAAATCTGTCAAATACGCGATATCTGCTTTGAACTTGATCAGGTTTTCTTTTAAATCTGGAGCTTTACTATCCAGAAACTCCAAGACAGACTCAAAAAGTGAGTAAAATCTTGTTAAACATGCACCTTTCGACAACCAGCGTACTTCAGTGTGTAAGAGCAATCGTCGGAAGTCTTCATCATTTTCATCGCACAATTGGGCAAATAAACGCGTATTCAAAGCATTGCTTTTTATTTTATTAACCGCGTTAATCACAAATTGGAGCGATTGGTGCAGTCTAGCACTCAATTTTTTTGCTACTAAGTGTTGTCGGTGGATGACACAGTGAATTGCAGTTAAATCTGGTATCATTTTTTTTAGATGGCTTATGAACCCACGATATTTCCCGACCATTGCAGGAGCTCCATCTATTGCCGCCGATGTAACGTTTGTGAACGGAATTGATTTTTCTTTTAAAAATCGCTCAGGATGTTAAATATCGATTCACCTTTAGTGTCAGTCTTCAAAGTTTTGGCGAATAATAGCTCTTCATGAATTTCTTCGTCCATAACAAATCGCACAAATGCTAATAATAATGCCTCATTATCAGGTAAAGTTGACTCGTCCAGTTGAATAGAAAAATGAGTTGTTTGCAGATAATTACACAAGAAACTTTCAATATCAGAGCTCATTTCGTCCATACGTCTTTGTACAGTGTTGTTACTCAAAGGAATTTTTTTGAGTATGTCAAATGGAGGTTTGTGCAGAACAGTTTTTAAAACTTCTTCAACAGCGGGTAAAATTAACTGTTCACCAATGGTGTGGGGTTTTCCAGATTTCGCTATGAGTAATGAGATGTTGTAAGATGCCCGCAAGCCATCATCGTTACTTTCAGATGTTGAAGCGAACATACCTTGCAGGGTGGGTCTCTTTTCATATTTTTCTTTCAATGATTGAAAATATTTCAAATCTTTACCTGTTTTATCAGGGTGGCACCTTTTTAGATGATCTTCGAGCTTCGATGGTTTCATAGAGTCATTGCTCAAAACTTTATTGCATAAAAGGCACATGGGCAATCGCTTGTCCGCGTTTGATGGAAGAAAGCCAAATTTTAAATATTCCACACTGTACTGTCGACACTTAATTTTCTTCTTTGGCTCCGCCATGTTTCAAATTAGCTACCTGTAAGTATAAAAAAGTTTTTGTGTTCTTAACATTCTTACTTAACTTCTTCTTAGTCTTACTTAACAGGATATGGCTATTTTATAGAACAGAATTTATAATTTTTCGCTATGAATCAAAAAAAGAATACTAATAAACTTTTTTCGGCTGTCTGTTGTTTTATGGAAGTAGGTAGGTAATAATCGTAATGTTCATTATTTCATATTTCATACATGTCTATCATACACAAAGAAGACAAATATATTAACTACAAAAAGAGATACCTATAAGTTGTATAGCAAATAAACAAATAATGTACTTACTTTTCCGACACGATTCTGGCAACCAGGAACAGCAATTCACTTTACTTTTGTAGTCGAAATCCGGAAACAAATGAGTAACGTTTGTTCTTAGCATTCGTATTTATTGGTGAAGAATCAAACAAGTGCATACAAGCACAGCACATTACCGTAAGTCATAGGTATTTCGTCCCTTTGCACGTCCGAACAAGCGTTTTGGTCGGCGCCGGCGATAGCGACGCGACGGTGCTTCGCAAGCCTAGACTTGTTCGTTTGTCCAACAGCTCGTTCGCGATATGTTGCAGACTTGCAGTCGACAAGTTTTGGAGCCGAAAGTTGTAATTTTAATAATATAGTATTATAGTATAGGTAGTTTGATTCACCGAAATATTTATCACGGAGGAACGCAATATTTTTATTATATATTTATCAGTCGTCCGGGCTATAAAAATAATACAAAAATCATTATCTGTTTCGTTATTTACCATCGAAACCAGATAAATTTTCGTGGACCCCCACGTACAAACTGTGAACCCCTATTTTTTTGCCACTCCAGCGTAGACCCCTGTCACATCGTTCGTGGACCCCTGGGGGTCCACCTGGACCACTTTGGGAACCCCTGCTCTAGTCGATAGAATAATGTAGGTAAGGGAAGTCGGCAAATTGGATCCGTAACTTCGGAATAAGGATTGGCTCTGAGGACCGGGGCGTGTCGGGTTTGGACGGGAAGCGGATGCGGCCGGTGCCGGGCCTGGCCGATGCGTCGCGTGTTCGCGCATGCGGCGCGGAATCCGGACCCGCGTTCCGGCCTTCCGCGGATCTTCCTAGCCGTAAGGCCGTATCGTGCTCGCGTCTCGTGCGTGTGTGCGGTGCGGTTCTGTAGGACCGCCGTTCAACGGTCAGCTCAGAACTGGCACGGACAAGGGCCGACTGTCTAAATCTCAAAAATCAGAAATAGGGTGTCGTCATAAATCTCTCGGGTGCCCACATCCGCTACGTTTAGCTTGGTAGGTATATAACGCCATTCATTAGCGCGCGACAACTCATCTATTTCTCCGAGCCGGTTGGCAATAAATATATTGTAGTTGCGCGCGTCATTTCTAATCCAGTGCAACACAGTTGTCGAGTCGCACCAGTAGTACCGCTGCGCTGTTGTTATCTTATGTTCGCGCAGCACGCTGTCCGCGAGTCTCGCAGCTAATAATGCCGCCTGGAGTTCTAATTTATTCACGGTGATAGCCTTAACCGGTGCGACTTTGCATTTGCTAGCCACGAAAGTTACTTTGATCTCACCGTTATTCTCCCATCGCCAATACGCTACAGTACACATAGCTTGGGTCGAGCTGTCCGAAAACAAATGTAATTGCAAGTTATTATAACAATGACTTGAATGAATGCCACTCATATTAGTGGCATCCGCGTTCGTAGCCGATACCGGCTCGTAGAACGGCGTAGCACCGGCCGTAGCGCGCGTAGCACATATATTGCCCTCAGCGGTCGGTCTGGACCCGGGTATGTCCTTAAACTACGACCAAGACCACCGGGGAATGGGCAGCAGCATTCCTAGAGTGCGGTGGAGATACTGCGATCGCCAACCCGCATGCCAAGCGTGGCGATTATGGCATTTACCCCCCATGAAATTGGGGGAGGCCTATGTCCAGCAGTGGACGTCCTAGGGCTGATGTGGTGGTGGTGGTGGTGGCCGGTCCTCGCTCCGTCCTGCTCGCACCTGTGGATGCCTTATGGTACCATCTAGGTATGCGTATGCGACTTATTAATTGTAATAAATCGAGCCATTTTACCCATTTTATAAAAATATCATCTGGAATCGGTTCATCCCAATTTATAGATGCTTTCCAAGTGTCACGCAGCATGATTCTACCTTGTATGGTAAATGGCGCTAGAAAACCAAAAACATCGAAAATAGACATTACCACTTTTAACATTATCCTTTTAGTAGGCTTTTGTTGGCCTAAAACAATCTGCTCAGGAATACGTTTTAGAGATAGATCGAATCCCAGCTCGTCCGTAGCCGGGTACCATATGAGCCCGAGTGTGCGCTCGCCCTCGAACTGCTGATCAATTTTGAATCTTACCGCAGCCGTCCCGAGGGTTTCATTCGGAACGCTGTCTAGTACCGGTGTACTATTGCTGGTCCAATTGCGAATCTCAAATCCGCCTTCCGCGTGTATTTTAGATATAGTTTTTACCATTTTGATTGCTGTTGCTTCATCTGGCAGGCTTTGGATGTAGTCATCTGCGTAATGAGAGTTACAGATGGCGTCGACCGCCGCCGGTTCCGTATGCTCGAAGCGCTGCGCATTTTTATTTTTAATAAATTGCGCGACGAAAGGTGAGCATTTGGCGCCGAAAATTAGGGATGTCATTACGTACGTTTTGACGGGTTCCGTTGGGTTGTCCCGCCACAGAAATCTCAGCGCATCTTGGTCCTGCGGGTGGACTTGAATGCGCAGGAACATATCCTTTATGTCGCCGGATACTCCTATACGATTTTCCCTGAAGCGCAGCATGATTCCCCATAGTGACGTCAGTAGGTCAGGCCCTTTGAGAAGATAGTCATTTAAACATACACCCTCGACCCTATCTGCTGCGTCATAAACAAGTCTCAATTTTTTTTTGTTCGGGTTGTCAACTTGGACGATCGTGATGTCAGCACGATTTGATTTTCGAGGATTCTGGTTCTGGTTTGGATTTCTCTTCAATAAAAACGTAGATTTACTAAATAGTCTTTGTATTTTTAAATTTAAACACAAGATAACTGTTTTTAAACTAGGACTTAATTTAATTTTATATCGACACGGAATTTACAAGTATGCACGTGCGGCCATGTTGGATAGAGAGAGTTTTTTTTTTTGACACTAAACCTAACCTCGGAGCGCTGTTTGAGCCATTAACAAAACTGTTTCACAATAAATTGCAAATTTACTTTTTATACATACAATACTCAAACATTCCGCCCGCCAAGAACAGTATGTTCTTCTTACCGCCCGCCGTGGCATTATACTACAAAAGTACATACAAATAATGTATAGGCGCTACGCGAAGCTGCTAGGGAAAATTAAGCAGCCAATACTCTGGTATACATCAGTAAATAAATCTGTGTTCTATCTATACTTCTCAGAACTTAAAGAATACAAATGGATACAGTCTATAACAACGAGATCAAAAAAATCAAATAGGTAATAATCTAGACAGAGATCACTGGGTTACAAAGTTACAACTTATTCTAAATACCTACTAATATAATATATTATGTTACTACTCTGTGCCAAGTTACACAATTATGAAGGATTAAAAAAACCCCTTTTTTTTAAAAGATAGAACAATTAAGATTAAAGGTAAAGAGCAGCTTTTAGGAACAAGGATTGGAGTCTGAACTTCTATTTAGAACGGTAAAGTATCCTATTGCACTTCAGACAGATTAAATAGTTCTAACTATACAGGTTTTTTTTTTACATCTACAATGGCATTGTTAAGTACAGAGGTATGTGTATTACATAAGTATATAGGAACTTTAGTTGCACAATTTTAGGAACTAGGTAAGTACATGAAGTCACATATCAATAGTATAAATTGGCAATTACTTTGATACATCATAAACTGCTTACACTTCAGTCTTGCCATTAACATTTGGCCAATACGAAATAAATACATAACAAAATTAAAAGATAATAATACTAATTTGCTACAGGCAACACAATTAGCTTGGAAACAGGTCTCACAAGGTTGGAATGTTTGCATTTTAGAGTAACGACTCTAGTGACATTGTCTGGACCAGGGTGCTTTTCTTGTATCAGCCCATACAACCACTTAGAGGGTGGCAGATCATCCTCTTTGACTAACACTACGTCACCTACCTGTGGCTCTGGGGTGACCTTAGTCCATTTATACCTCTGATAGAGCGTCGTTAAGTACTCCTGAGACCATTTTCGCCAGAACTGCTGCATGAGCTTCTGCGTGAGCTGCCACCTGTGTAAGGGGCTGATTTGGGAATTTTCGTAGTTGCGATCTGGAGCAGTTACCAGGGCTTCGCCGACCAAAAAATGGCCTGGAGTAAGCGGACTAGCGTCCACTTGATTTGATGGCAACTGGTACATAGGCCTTGAGTTAAGACAGGCCTCGATTTGAGCCAATGTCGTCGTGATCTCCTCGAACGTAAGAGTGGTGCCATCTAGGACCCGTTTCAGATGGTACTTTGTAGAAGCAACTCCTTGCTCCCAAAGTCCGCCGAAATTGGGTGCCCGGGGTGGGATAAAATGCCATTCGGTACCTTCATTGGCTAGGGCCTCAGCGACCTCTTTCTTTGCCAGCCTCATGCTGAGCTGTGGCCCTTTTCTGACAAACAGTGTTCGTCCTATTTTATTTTGTAAACTTCTATTACCTGTGTTTGTTTGTCATTAATAAATGTTTTTCTTTCTTTCATGACAGAGGTCTCGCCCTGCTGGAAGAGGACACGCAGTTCCTTGGATGCACCGATGAAATTTGAGCCATTGTCGCTCCAGATCTCTCTGCAGGGACCCCGACGTGCGACGAATCGTCGGAAGGCAGCTAGGAACCCTTCAGTGGTGAGTGTACTTACTGCTTCCAGGTGGATGCAACGTGTCACCATGCATACAAACAGCGCTATATATCCTTTATAGCTTTTGCATCCTCTACCTTTGGAGAGTCTTATATTTATTGGCCCCGTGTAGTCGCAACCGGTGCGGTGGAACGCTCGTGCTACTGTCACCCTGCTACTGGGCAGATCAGCCATGAAGGGTTGAGTTTTAGTGGCTTTGTACCTTATGCATCTCACACATTTCCCTAAAACATGCCTTATAACGCTTTTGGCGCTGACAATGAAAAACTTGGATCGTATGTAGTTTAGGGTGAGTTGGGGACCTCCATGGAGTGTCCTAGAATGTGCATCACTGACTATGAGCTTTGACAAGTGATGGTCGCGAGGCATTATTATAGGATGCTTGTATTTTTGTAAGAAAGGTCGCTGTGCTCGAGCCTCCCTCGCGTTCTCATAATGCCATCCTCGTCTAGGAATGGACACAATGACAAAATATTGCTTCTCCGGGGAATTGGATAAGAATTATTCAAATTGAACAACTCTCGGGGAAAGGCCGAGGACTGACTTACCTTAAGAGGGGGTACCACGCCAAATTGCAGTTCGCAGATTGAATATTTACCTATCATAATCAAGTCTAAATGCCAAAAAAACCAATTACACGAAAACTAGATCATATTTGCTATTTTTGAGTTTGAACAAAACCATTAAAAACTAAAGTTGGCTCGATAGAAAAGAATCGTCAAAACATGTCTAATTTTCACCTAATTTCAATTGTGTGACGTTACCTTGCATACTATCGAAGTAAAAAAAATACATAAAATACCTTTCGACATAATAAATTTTTGTTATTAGCGATTTTTCAAAATGTTGTAATTTTTCTGAGTTATTGAGGTAAAACATATTTGGCGCATAAGCCCTTTTTCTTCTGCGCGATACCGTCTCTTCCGTCGCACGTTCCGCGCGGCGCAGTATATCTGCTGTTGCTGTTCACGGGCGGAGCCAGTCCCGATCGCTCCACTGAGACGAGAGGACTGTGTTGGGAGCGCTCAAGACTGCGAAGTAAATATAATAGTATCAACAAGAGTGTGTCCCAAATAAAACGTTGAGTTTATAAAACCCAACACTATAGTTTATGAATGGCAAGTAAAAGTTTGATGTAAACTTCTCAACAAAAAATCTAATATCTACCTTATGTTACAAACTTTACAGTTCAAATTACAACGTTATCATTGCACGGCAGTCAACCTCGGTTAAACGATTGTGTGTAGTATATGCAAAAATAGACGATGAATTTCTCTTACGTATGAGTCTTACTCCAAGTCAAATTATTACACTAAATGTAAGGTTTCCGTAGTCAACTAGGAACCCTAGTAGTTTCGCCATGTCCGTCTGTCTGTCTGTCTGTCCGAGGCTTTGCTCTGTGATTGTTAGTGCTAGAAAACTGCAATTTGGCATGGATTTATAAAGCAATAAATCTGACAAAATAGTAAAACAAAATCTAAAAAAAAAATTTAAGTGTACCTCTCCTACACGTAAAGTGGGGATGACATTTTTTTTTTGCTTCAACATTATGGTGTGGGTTGTTGTTGGATAGGTCTTTCAAAATGAATAGAGGTCTTCATCAAACATTTTTTGATAAAGTGAAATTTTTCGGAAACACTCCAAAAGAAAAAACCGGCCAAGTGCGTGTCGGATCACCTACAAAGAAGGGTTCCGTAACGACACCTACCATATACCAGTCCACATTTAAAACCACTAATCTAGTAGCTCTGTGAGCTGTGTAGACCTCGTGAGTGTGTTTATTTTACTTTTCAAAATTTTACATGACAAACAAAGAAAGAATATTTTACGAGAATCAGTGGAAAAATGCGCCCTGATGAGGAGCGGAAACCGAAATCCGCCAGCAGAAACACACGAAATCATTGAGAATATAAATTGTTCTTGATAATTTTCATAAACTGAGGCGACAAAAACAATTCTATTTAATTATCGTACCTACTTACAAAATTTAACTAGAATCGGTTGATAAATGCGACCTGTAGAGGGGGAGAAATCGACATCCGCCCGCAGAAAAATACTTTTTTCCAAAAACTGACGCGACAAACCAATATGTGGCCTTATCAGCGGGAAGGGACCTTACTGTCGGTATTGAGTTATGTATATCACCATAATCTACATACACTGAGCTATCGAACCATATCAAACATGCATGTAGGTTTAATAGATATATTTTTTTTATAATTGAAACTCAAAAGTCAGAAAAGGTGATTATGAGAAAATTGAATTCAAACTTATAAACCCAATTGAAGTATGTTATTCTTGCAAGTTACATAGATAATATGCTATTTGAGGAGTAGATTGTATGGGATTTCAGGTTTCAAGTACAATTTTGTAATTGTATATCTGTTTTCGTATAGTTTACCTTGGCAAAGTGCATAAAGTAAAAAAAATGCTGAATTTTTTACTTAGATTCCTATTTATAGTGTATTTCCATTACATATTATAGAAGGAGTAAATATTATAAGCAATTAAACACTCAATAAGAACTACTTCGATTTGAATCAACGTTGTCTATTATAAAAATATATTTATTTTAACAAAAATAGCTTTGTGGTTATAAATTTAATTAAACAGTCAAAATCAACAAACATGTATATCTACTACGCTAAAACATAGCCAAATGAGATCAAATTAATACAAGAAATATTAAAAAAGTAGTTTTTTAAGTCTCAAAATTCAAGATAAAGTTTAGTAAAAAGTTGGTACAACCACTTTATATTTTCTGAAAGGGACCTTATTGTTAGTGGTAAAATATTTAGTGATATCATCTGATAACAACGATTTTGATAGTTTTAATTTTAGAACACTTTAGTATTAAACTCTTACCAAAAACCTATAATTTTGGGTCGGCAAACACTAAATTATTAACGTATTTGAAAAGGGACCTTAGTGTCGGACGTAAAATGTTTAGTGACATTGTTAAGAATAAGACTTACTACAAAATACAAATTTGTTATTATCATTATTAGAAATCAAACATGTTATTATTATTAAGTTACTATAAATCTCTAAGGACACGAATTGGTATAAATTGTCTATTACTAGCTTACTCCTAATGGTGATCAATTATTGATGATTTACCTTACTCTAATAACACGCATTTTATGATAATTCAGAATGACGTTTTTTACAAAAGTATTTTCCATTTCTGACTTGATTTCTGTGGCCTGTCTAACCGCAATAAGAGCATGCAGGAATTTTTCTTTTAGTCGTAGGAACAGAGGTCTCTTTTTCTGTGACTGTATTTGCAATAGGCTTTTCTCTTTCATCATCATGAGGTTGATCATTACAGTATCAGCACCTTCCGCACGTACAAACAAAACACAAGTTCGATGACCAACTGACGACCGACACGATTGAATTCAAGCGGGTGCGCAGCGAGTGAGGGAGCGCACAGAGCCGACGCCACGAGTCAATGAGAGAACAAATCCTTTGATACGCCCCGACAAGTACCGACACGTCTTTCAAATCGATACCGAGCGCACAGAAAGAATACAAGAGGGGCACTGACAGTAAAGTCCCCTTTTCACTAAACTTTAAGGGCTGTTCTAAGTCTTTAAAAATCGATTTAAAAACTTGTGTCTTTGTCGCATTAAAAGTTACAAACCATTTGTTGTGTTGTATACCTACAAGCAACCTTAGTGACCATGTTAGCTTGAAATCCTCCTTGTTTTTGAAAGCTATTAATAACCATTTGTTAATATCATGCACAAAAACTTTCTCAAAAATGTGACAAATACTTTTCTAAAAACCGCATTAAGATCGGTTTAACCGAACGCGAGTTAATTGTGGACAAACAAACGTAAATACAAACATACGGGTCAAACTGAGAACCTCCTTTTTTATGAAGTCGGTTAAAAACAAATGTTCACATAATGCCGAATAAAAAACTGCAGTATTTGAAAAAAAACTGCAGTGTTTGAAAACAAAAAAACTTACATCCATTATTTATCAACTAGGCCAAAAACTACACAAATAAATGTGAAGATTAATATAACAAACATGTGCATCGAATACAGAACCTTATATTTTGAAGTCGCTTACTTTTGGGGACGACTAAAACACGAGGACGATTGAAACGTTTCAATCGTCCACAGGCAAGTTGTTTCTATCGTCCCCACACCACGTTTTTCACTTCAATGACAAATATTATATATAAAAAAACTCGAACGCTGATCAACGGCCATTAAAAACATTCGTTTATTCCTAACTATAACACCAAAATAATTTGATTAGCCAAAATACAAGAGTAAACGAAGTTATAAGAGAATATACGAGAGCACAAATACTTACTTTTTACCGCGAAAAACTGGCTTGGCTCGTAGATACTCCCGTCTCGTAACGGCGCTCGAGCACTCTGGCCAAGGATTCAATTATGACTGACCGCATGTTCTGAATGTTGCGTCAGACGCGTACGTATTATAGTTTTCGAGAAATTTGACTTGTTTCTATCATGACGTGTTTCTATTGTCCCCGGTCTACCCTACTGTTCATGCCTTTACTAAGTGGGCGCTTTTTTTTGCTTCAACCCTATGGTGTGGGGGGTTGTTGGATAGGTCTTTCAAAATAAATAGAGGTCTTCATCAAACACTTTTTGATAAGTGAATATTTTTTGAACTATTCCTTTCAAGAGAAAAAAAATGATTCCTCCTCTAACTTTTGAACTATGGGTCCAAAAAATATGAAAAAAATCATGAAAGTAAAATTTAATAAAGACTGAATGAAAACTATAGCGGACATGATCAGTTGAGCTGTTTTTCAGCTATCGTAAAAAGTCTTCCCTTCTTAGTAAAAGACGTATGAAACGCTGTGAAGGTATTCTCTTTTGCTTGTTATTGATCTTTTTAAAGCAAGTTCATTGGGAATATACCGAACGGAACCCTACACTGAGCATGGCCCGATATGCTCTTGGCCGATTTTATTGTAGCCATATAATAGGTCGATTCATAAAAGCTGGCGCGGATTTTGTATCAAACTGTCATATTTTTCACAGTCATTTTGCGTTAGCTTTTGTCAATTAACTTATACTTCATTTACCTTTGTATATATATATATAAGCATAATCCGCTAGATTCCGGGGTGGGTTGCTAGTTAAAAACGATTGTTAGTCTGTACGTACCATTTCCTAAAAGCATTTATAAATTTACTTACCTACTCGTAAGTAATAACTTTTTTGGTGACTTCAAAACTATAACATATTTAAAAGAGGTTGCAATCGTTTCACCTAGAATATGGCTGCTACACGTCAGAATATGGGCGTTCGGATTGCGGAAGGACATGCAAAAGGCTGCCAGCGCTTACGTCACGATCGATAAAGACTTCAATATCCCAATATTCCCAATCAAATACCTAACGCGGTCGCGCGGCTGTCAGGGAGACTTATCTTAATGCCCAATTGACGCCGTAGTCCATGGACGTTTTTAATTTCTAATTAACACCGTAGTCTATGGACGTTCTTAATTTCCAATTGTACCTAACAAATAAACATAACTGTCGCTTATTAAATAATCATGTTTCATCTGTCTGGATGAGCATATACTATGCGGAGTGAGCGAGGCAGCAACAGACGCATCGCCTTTACGCACAGCGGGGCCAGGCGCGGGACGCGCGGGTGAATTCTACTTTTTTCCTGGCGTTATGCCCCCTCTTAATACCCAGTTTCAAGGCGTCATCCAGCTCCTTGGCGGTCAGATACGAAGGGAACGACTCTCCTTTCAGTTTCTTATAGAATCTGAGACAGTATGCTACTACTCTTACCAACTTTGTTAGTGATGAGTATTTAGTCCACACCGTTAACTCCTCTGCTGGTTCAGGGGTGGATAAACCCGTACATAAGTGTACTTTGATGGGCTTGGATTCTAGCTCAGTAGAAGCTGGCTTCGGCGTTGGATGCTGGTAATTGGGGTCATGTAGCAACGCTGGCCCATGGATCCACAAGCCGAATTGGATGAAATCTGACGGAGACATTCCTCGGCTTGCGCAGTCTGCTGGATTGGTGCTACCTTCTACATGTGCCCATTGATCGTTGTTCAGAACGGACAGAATCTCGGCAACACGGTTGGCAACAAACGTTGTCCAACGGTTTGGATGACCTTGAAGCCATGCTAGGACTATAGTTGAGTCTGTCCATGCTCTACAACGATTCACTGGAATACCTAGGACTGTGGATACTTCAGCCAGCAGTTTGGATAAGAGTACAGCTCCAGAGAGCTCTAGACGGGGTATGGATATTTGTCTGACCGGCGAGACTTTCGTCCTGGCCGTGACCAAATTGACAGTGACATTACCTTCATAATCCACTGTTCGCAGGTAGACTACTGCGGAATACGCGTAGTTGGATGCATCGCAGTACCCATGAAGCTGAATATCACGTCCATCCCGCTTGACACAAACCCATCTCGGCACGATGAATTCGTTGAGCACCGGCAGCTGCTCACGGAACCCGTTCCACTCGGCTAGTAGGCTGGGGGATACTTCCTGGTCCCACGAGTGACCTGAAACCCACAGACTTTGCATGTATATCTTGGCTCTTATAATGACTGGAGAGATCCATCAAAGTGGATCGAAGAGACGGGATATGTCTGATAAGATCTTTCGCTTGGTGACGGGAATTTGCTGTGGAGGTAAGTTTACCTTGTAATGAAACGAGTCCGACTGAGGATTCCATGACAAGCCGAGGATTTTGATCATGTCATCCAGCTTTATGACCTTGTCAGGGCTGGACACCGAGTTTGGGTAAATGGCGTTCATTACTCTTTGGCTGTTACTTGCCCATTTTTGTAATTCAAAGCCTGCTTTATTTAACAAACTAACTATTTCAGAATGTATCTGAATGGCCTCATCCTCACTCATGAAATCATCCATGTAAAAATCTGTCAACACCCTTCCTGCAGCCAATGGATAATTTTCACCATCATCTTGAGCGACTTGCTGTAAGCTTTTGACTGCGAGATAAGGCGCCGAAGAGACCCTGAAAGTTACTCGTAGCATCCTGTAATCCTTTACGACGTCGTCCGAGCTTTCCCGCCACAGTAGCCGTTGGAAATCAGTGTGCTTGTTCACGACTTTAACCTGCCTGTACATTTTTATAATATCGGCTACGAAGCAAATTGGGTGAACCCGCCATTTCATAATGATATGACGAAGCTCTGGTTGTAGCCGTGGACCAACCATGAGATCATCGTTCAACGACCTACCATTAGATCCTTTACATGAACAATCAAACACAATCCGGACTTTGGATGTGGTTTTATCGCTGCGCACTACCGCGTGATAAGGCATATACACACAGCCAGGTTTAGTAACTTCCTGCTGGTCTTGGATAAGCTCCATGTGATTAAGAGCTAAATACTCATTAATGACTTTACTATATTCCTGCTTTAGGAGTGGATTATTATCTAGTTTCTTTTCTAACAAGTGGAATCTCCTCAACGCCACTTTCCGTGAATCCCCATACTGACATAACGGGTTGTCATCACGGAATGGAAGACTAACGACATAGCGGCCTGTACAGTCCCTAGTCGTAGTGGATGCGTAATGAGCCTCACACGCTTGATCCTCCTTGGATAACAACGTGCGGGGTTGATCAGTTTCGATTTCCCAGAATTTACGGAGAGTGTCATTTATGGAATTATCCAGAATATGAGCAGTAATGAAGCTATTAGAATGATTACTCACATGTGTCTTTCCTGATAAGATCCAGCCCAAGGACGTGTTCTGGGCCGTCAGCGTATCGGTTGGATTCCGTATAATACCGTCCGTCAAGGTCAGACCGTACACCTCGGCACCCAGCAACATGTCAACATAGGCTGGAGTATCATACCCTGGATCTGCCATCACTAAATTCTTCAACTCCGGCCAATCCTGTATTTCAACTTTCTGTGAAGGAATGGGATTTGTTATTTGACTCATCACATAAGCCTGAACAACACAACTAAAAGAATTATAAATGGACTGTATCTTGAATCTTACCATGTGTTTTATTGGTGTTGACAATGGGATTTTCTCCCCACCCAGACCAGAAGGGTCGACAGTGCCACTAGCAGGTAGCTTGTGTAAATGCAATAGTTGCACGGTACGCTCAGTTACAAACGATGATTGTGCACCCTGGTCAAGAAATGCCCTAAGTACATGACAATTTCCCTTATGTTCTACCTTAACTAATGCTGTAGTTAACATTACCTCACCCTTGGATGTACTGTAACCTTCAGTAGAGTGAGCTACAATATTGCCAGCTCTAACTTCACCCTGCTCTGGCTTCTCTTGAATGCCCTCACGCAGCTTGCTCTCGATTCCAATGTCTCTGCTGTGCTGCGCTGAAGGTGGTTGACTGCTATCCAGATGTAGCAGGGAGTGGTGGCGTCGGCCGCAACGCCTACATGCTGTCTGTCGCTTACACTGTGTTGCAGAATGCTTCGCCCCAAAACAATTAAAACACAGAGTCTTTTCCTTTATGAAGTCTCGCCGTCCTTGTACACTTTCTTGACCAAAACGCTTGCATTGGTATAACAAGTGTGCTTCCGAACAAAAGGGGCAGGATACTGATGCAGCAGATGATGCAGTGACACTAAACACTTTCGGCCGTTCAATGACTTCTTTGGTTCTTGCTTCTCGCCTCTTATTTGGTTCCAAAAACTCTAAGGCTCTGAATCTGTTTTCTAAGAATGTTGAAAATTCAGTAAATGATGGTAGCGTGTCTGAATAACTGCCAATCTTCTGTTCCCACTGTTTCCGGGATTCCTGGTCAAGTTTTTGGACAACCAGGTGGATAATTATGAGATCCCAGCTTGACACATCTATATTTATGTTGGTTAAAGCATTTAAACATTCACTTGTTGTGTCCAATATTGATTTTACTCCATAAGATGATTCTGTTGTTAACGCCTTTTGACTTATTAACCGGTTGAGAATGCACGACGAAATGTAGCGTTTGTTGCTGTACCGCTTCTTCAACTGCATCCAGCATTGCTCATAATTTGCCTCAGTGATAGGGATATGCCTTAATAACTGCTCCGCCTCACCCGATAGATGACCTTTCAAATAATGCAGCTTTTGTACTGCTGCTAAGGATTGATTTTTGTTGATGAGGGACTCGAACAAATCGTGAAAGGTAGGCCACTCCAAGTATTTACCAGAAAAGACAGGAAGAATAATTCTTGGTAGCTTAACCGCACTGGATGGATTGGATTCACCGTTATGGTTGCGCGGGTTAGCATCGGATGATGGTTGACACACTTGTGGTGGTTGGATATTGGCCAAAGCTTCTCGTAAATTCGTTGTGGCGGGCACAGGTTGCGTGCGCACCCGCGCACGCCTAGCGCCTAGACCGCCTGTCAAGATTTACACACGTCAAGAGAATGTCTGTTGCTTTTGAACGTATTTCGTATGAACTTGTATATTAGAACTCTTAATTAAATACTTATATCCTTTTCTACTTCTGTTGCTGGAGTTAGTATTCGACTGCCGTGTACCGAGGAATAAACTCGAGTAATCGACGTCTCGTTTCATTACCAACAACCTCAGGCATTATCTCGAGCACCCGGACTCCACACTGGTGACCCCGACGTGAACACGTGGAAAAAAGATATAATCAGAACGTCTAGTAAAATGACAGACAACACGCCGAAAGAGAGTTCTAGCGCGACACCCTACGCTACGCCCGGTGAGCCAATTCCTACTACTTCCGCTCCGGAGATACACCGTGTCGGTGTCCGAATTCCACCATTTTGGCCCGAAGAGCCCGAAATATGGTTTGCCCAAATTGAAGGCCAATTTACACTCTCTAATATTACGGCAGACGAAACCAAATTCAATTATGTTATCAGCCACTTGATGCCAACGTTGAGTTGTACTGTGATATAAGCACGCATACACCCAGACCATACGTCTCTCCGTCAATGCGAAAACATGTATTCGACAGCCTACACATGTTGAGTCATCCCGGGGCAAATACGTCAGCAAAGTTGATTGCAGCACGTTTTGTATGGCCAGGAATCCGTAAGGATTGCAGAGCCTGGGCACGTGCTTGTCTTGCTTGTCAACGCGTTAAAGTAACGAGACACGTAAATGCACCTCTAAGTAACTTCACGCTGCCACGCGCAAAATTCGTCCACATACATATCGACCTCATCGGGCCGTTGCCGCCATCTAATGGATATCGTTACTGCCTCACCGCCGTTGATCGGTTTTCCAGATGGCCAGAAGTGATTCCAATCGTTGATGCGACAGCTGAAACAGTCGCTAAGGCATTATTATCTGGTTGGATAGCAAGGTTTGGATGCCCATCAACTATCGTCACGGACCGTGGACGACAATTTGAATCTGCCTTATTTCAACACCTCTCTAAACTATCCGGTTTTGTGCATAAAAGAACTACAGCGTACCACCCAATCTGTAACGGCCTCGTAGAACGCTTTCACAGGCAGCTCAAAGCCGCCATCACATGTCACTCATCAGAAAACTGGTCCGAATCGCTCCCCCTTGTTTTGTTGGGAATAAGAAGCGCGTTTAAGGAGGATCTTCAAACTTCATCGGCAGAGGTATTATATGGGGAAACGCTACGGCTACCTGGGGAATTCCTTCAATCATGCACTCCTGGTACAACCGATATGACGGACTTTGCTGGTTTGGATATCAGCTACTCGGCTCACTCCATCAATGCCTGGGTGAACGTTGATGATACGTCCAAGGCTCCATTTCAAGGGCGGAACAGCATCTTCTTTGATGATGACCATGGTTCCCGTGTTAAGGCGTCCTTTGGTAGACCTCCATTTTGTTTTTTGTTGGAGTTCTGAGACATATTCCTTCTGCCATCTTGTCCAGAAGTGCTGATGAATTTGTTCGACACGTTCCCATCTTTGCAATCTGGTCGGATTCGTATCTTCTAGCGAGGGTACTGGCAGAGTGGTAAGAGGACGACCGACCAAAAAATGACCTGGCGTCAATGGGTTAAGATCGGATGTATCTGCAGACATGGGTGATAGAGGCCGTGAATTAAGAATCGCCTCTATTTTTACTAAAACTGTATATAACTCCTCAAAAGTAAGGTGGGAGTCGCCTATAACTCGGGTTAAATGATATTTAAAAGACTTGACTCCAGCCTCCCATAGCCCTCCAAAATGAGGTGCATAGGCTGGAATGAATTTAAAATTAACTGATTCATTCGCCATAAATTCTGAGATTGAAGAAGAGTTCTGTTTTAAGAAATTATTTAGCTCGTTTTTGGCACCGACAAATTGTGTTCCATTATCGGAAAATATAATGGTTGGTTTCCCGCGTCGCGCAATAAACCTGTGCAAGGCAGCAATGTACGCCTCTTTTGTTAAACTTGTGACTAGCTCGAGGTGCAGACACTTAGTGGCGAAACACACGAACACTACGACGTAGACCTTTATAAGTTTACATCCACGTCCCTTGCGGTCAGCAGCGAGTAGAGGGCCTGCGTAATCTGCTCCCGTGGTTTGGAAAACATGACCTGGATTGAGGCGCTGCTCTGGCAAATGACCCATTATGGGGTTGACTGTTTGAGCTCTCATTCGGAAGCATCTTAGACATTTGTGTGCGACAGACCTGGCTAAATTACGACCTCCTATGGCCCAAAACTGTTCTCTCATTGATGCTAACAGCAATTGGGGCCCAGCATGCATTAAACGAATATGTTCTTCGACAAATATGAGGTTAGTCAATGCATGTTTGGATGAAAGCAATATTGGATGCTTTTTATCGTATTCGAAATTAGAATTTTCTAATCTGCCGCCAACACGGATTAAATGTGACTCGTCAATAAACGGAGATAGCTTTAAGAGTTTATTTTTATTAGATAATGACTGTTTTTTAAGCAACTGTTCGTATTCTTCAAATGACTGGATTTGAGACCATTTGATAAGCAGTGTAAATGCATTGTGAATTTCGTCTGCGGTGAGTGGTCCGGACCTTTTCATGGTTTTGTTTCTGCGATTATGAATAAAACGTAGTGTCAATGCTAAAGCTCTTTTTAACTTAAGTAATTTGGAGAATCTTTCGAAATCAATTAAACTGTTATTTGTTTGTATGGAAACTGCAATGGTAGTTACCAATTCGGGCATTTCGGTGTTAGAGTTTTTAACAAAATTATTTTTGGGCCAATTCGATTCATCCATTTTTAAAAAGTCTGGTCCAGTCCACCAAATGGACAATTTACGTATCTCTGACATGTTAACTCCGCGAGATAACATGTCAGCTGGATTTTGAGCTGTTGGCACATGGCGCCATTCATGATTGGTCGTGAGCTCTTGAATTTCGGCAACACGATTTTTAACGAATTGCTTTAGTCTGTTAGGTTGAGTTTGGAGCCAACCTAAGACGATAGATGAGTCAGTCCATAAAATGCATCTTTTCACCGGTATTCGGAAGGATTTGAGTACTTTCTCAGTCAGACGTGCAGCGACAAGAGCGCGACACAATTCAAGGCGTGGGATTGTAGTTGGCTTTAATGGCGCGACTTTACTTTTTGCGCACAGCAAGCTGATCTCCGCTTGTCCATTATATTCCGATCTAACGTACAAGCACGAGCCGTATGCGTCTTGGGACGAATCACAAAAGGTGTGAATTTCAATCACACTATTTGGATTGTCATTGATTACACAGCGCGGAATTTTTAAATCGATTACATGATATAATTCGGATGTAAACTTATGCCATAAATTTACAATGTTTTGGGGCAATGGCTCGTCCCATGACAATTTTAACAACCAAAGTTTCTGTAACATGATTTTAGCTTTAATGACACATACGCTTAATAAGCCGAGCGGATCATATATCTGTCCTATGGTGGACAAAATAGACCGTTTGGTTGGATTATGCTCAACTGCTGGCTTTATTGAATAATATAATTGATCATCAGACGGTGACCAACCTAGGCCTAAGGTATTTGACATACCCTGGTCGCCGAGGTTCAACGTCTGGCATGAATCTGCCTGAGAAAGTTCTATGTTTGACCTGATTTTACGTAGATTGAAACAACCTGTGGCTAATACTTGGCAAACGCCTTGCTTTATTTTAACTAATTGATCCTTTGTTTGAGCACCTGTGACCAAGTCGTCGACGTAAAAGTCATCACTTATGATTTGTGCTAACTGTGGATCTTTGCATTCCAAAGCAAGCTGTTTCAAACAACGTACGGCTAAAAATGGAGCTGATGCGGTTCCATATGTAACCGTATGCAATTTGTATATTTTTAATTCTTGATTGGGATCAAAACGCCAAATTATTTGTTGTAAATGTCTCTGATTTTCGTGTATTAAAATTTGCCGGTACATTTTTTCTACGTCTCCGGTCAAAACGTATGGATAATGTCTAAATCGTAAAAGTATGGATAGTAAATGACTCTGTATAGTGGGTCCGACCATTTGGAGGTCATTGTATGAAACTCCTGAGCTCGTGGGTGCGCTAGCATTGAAAACAACACGTAGTTTGGTAGTGGTGCTGTTGTCCCGGAGCACACCCAAGTGGGGAAGATAAAAAGGGTGAGTATTTGATTGTATGTTGGGTTGTGTTTCCGACATGTGTCCCAATTGAATATATTCTGACATAAAATCTGTATACATTTGTTTTAAATTGGGTTGTTTGTCTAATCTACGCTCAAGCGATAGGAAACACTGCTTGGCACGTTCGAATGAGTCACGTAGGCAAGATTCTGGTTTCTTGAGAGGGACTGCGACGGAAAATCGTCCGTCTGGCATTCGAGTATGATTTTTAATGAAACTCTCTTCACATAAACGCTCTTCTACGGAATACACCAGCTTAGAATTGTCCGGCACCTCCTCAAGAGACCAGAATTTAGCTAACTGTTCCTGTATTGTATTGTTCGCGATCAGATTGCATGTTACTGTTTGTATTGAACATGTATACTTGTGATTCAGACCACTGGTCGGTCCAGAAACTATATAACCGAGTTTTGTGTGCTGTAGAACTGGACAGCCTGCACCTAAACGTATTTGACCTTGTTCAAGCAGGTCCCAGAAGATGTCTGCGCCGAGTAGAATATCTATGCTCGACGGATTGAAGTATTCTGGGTCTGCAAGTTCAATGTGTGTCGGTACGTTTAGTTTGGGTATACTAACTTGGTTACTACAAAGCGAGGCAATGTTCGGCAGAACCAAGAACGAAATATTTGTTTTGTATTGGTTCGTTCTTGACTCGATGAATGCATTGCAGCGTTTTGTTATCTTTGACACTGTATTGTTTATTCCTATGACGGATGATTGCACTTGTGTATTTTTAATTTGCAATTTACGTAACAAGGAATCCGTCATGAAGGAAGCCTGGCTTCCGGAATCAAGAAGGGCTTTGACTTCATGGCGGTGGTTGTCCTTGTCGTACATGTATATCATGGCAGTTGAGAGTAAGACGCGCCCTGTCGGCTCGACTGAGAGCGATGTCGCACCCACAACTGATGGCTCGTTTGACTGTGAGTCTAAGTCTGAATGAAGCACTGAATTGTGTTTCTGTGAACATTTCATGCATGGGCCCAATCTGCAAACGCGAGCCTGATGACCGGGGCGGAGGCAGTTCTCGCATAACTTGAGCTTCCTCGTTGACAGATTGTCCTAGAAACTGATCACACCTGTAAATGCGATGGTTTTGTTTGCACAAGGGGCAACTGTACCTGTATGACGCATGTTGTGATTGTTGAGTATTTGTAACAGCTGCGAGACCTTTATAGTACTCGGCAGGTTTGTGTCTGTCAGCTCTGGTGCTGGTATTCGTATTATTATTGCTCATGTGCAATGTTTCAAGCAAATCAGCCCTATTCTTTAAGAAAGCAGTAAATTGTTTTAATTGGATTTTTTGTAAATCGGACTTATATTCTTCCCATTTCCGCAATGTTCTAGTGTCTAATTTTGTACTCATAATATAAATAATAAGAGTGTCCCACGAAGTAGTAGGCTCCCCAAGACTATCTAATGCTCTTAAGTTTTTTGTAAATGTGTCTATGATTTTACGTATAGATTGATGAGATTCCTTTTTAATGGGTTCTACAGCGAACAACGCTTGTATATGGTTTTGAACAAGTAATCGTTTATTGTCATATCTGTCGCACAGCAAATCCCAAGCTATCTGATAATTACGAGCTGAAAACTCCAATGATTTAATTACCTGCGCAGCGGCTCCCTCCAGGGATGCCCTTAAATAGTGAAATTTTTGTATATCAGATATCGAGGTACATTCATGTATTAAAGAGACAAATAAGTCGTGAAATTCCAACCACTCCTCGTACTGACCGCTGTACTTTGGGATCTGAATTGTTGGCAACTTGATACCTCGAGTGCTCGTGCGTCCCTCCTTATTACTCCGTGCGTGCTCCTCTCCTGAAACGTACGAAGAATTGGAAGAGCAATCTTCATTTTTTACAGGTTTATTGGCATTTAAGATCTCCTGCGCGAGAGCAACGTTCGCGAAAAACAAATCCTCAAATTCTTTGCGCGCGGCGGTATGAACGGCGATTTCATTTTCATCAACTATATTGCACTCGATTTCTGACTGAATATCTCCAAATTGAGCATAAAGATCGTCTATTTTTTTTAAACGAACTTGAAGCTCAATCACTTGTAATGACGTTAAAGAATCTAATTTTTCTACATAGTTGATAAAATTGGTCAACTGCCTTTTTACTGCGCCCCGCTTACGTATTAAATCTTTTATCTCCGTAGACATTGTGTCGGGCTATGGGAATATGGGCCAAATGCTTTAAATAATAGTACATTACTACAGAGGCCGGGAAGAAAGGGGTTGCCGGCCGAAGACGCGAGGCCGGATAGGTCTAAGGCGGGCAACCCTAAATTTCCCGCCGAGGTATGTATAGTGCTTTTCTCAAACATGCAATGAAATAAACAACAAAAAAAAACAATTAAATTGTATAAATAAATTGCCTTGAATAAAATGTGTAATGTATTGTATATGATTAAAACGCTTTGTATAAGTTTTAAACATGTAAACAAACGCAATTAGAATGTAATTCGCTACTAAATCTAATGAGTTATTAGTCGCGTAGCTTGTTTACTTAAAAGTGCAACGTACATACGAGCGAGATTCGCACGGCTGCAGCCGCTGGCCGGCCGAGAACAATAGCGCGCTCGATAAGTACCGTTGATGCGATAAATAACTAATGGTTATTAACTAACTCGCTTATAATTCTGAAATATTTCGATTTGTATGATGAATTTGCACTAAATTGTGTATATTAAAGTATATGCTTATGTTTTAAAAGGTTACTATGAAACACGTAACGTTAAGTTTTAACTTAAAATGTACTATGGATGAACTAATGTATAATTAGGTACCTACTAAGCTTTTGTTTACGCTTAAATGGTAACAAATTGGAACGGACTCACTCTTATTCACTCTTTAACTTCCACAGTAATCCGACCAGTTATTTGCACGTTGTATAGGTAGGTATTCTTTGATAATGATATTCCTTTTATGCACTTAACGATTTCGGTTCCATGTACTTGTTTCTTTTGTATAAAATGGCTTGACTCTTCGGTTCTGCTGTTTAGACGTATATATGCTGGATCTGGAGTCTTCTAGGGCTTGAGTTCTCCTGGATATCCGGCTCGAAGGACCATGTAGACTTCGGCGTCAAAATGCTTGAATTTCGTATTTGTGATGGTGATGAAGCTCGGATGTTGAAGAATAACAGTAGTATGTTAACTTTGAATATTTTTTAATGCAGAAAACGATATAATGAGATATAACTAGGCTATGACTACACCACTTGAACACTGATTTTGCAACTTGAAAAGGGCGTAAGTCTATGTGCGCCCGGTAACAGCGAACGGCGAAGAGTGACATGCAAAATTGATGCAGCTGCGTCCCGCGCGCGGCGCCTCACCCCTCGGAGGTCCCGTAGTAGCTTATTTCTTAACAGTAAGGATATATAGTGTGTCGGGTACGACATTTTGTGTGAGCGCGGGGGGCGTTAAATCGCTAAACCCCGGCTATCCTGGTGAGTTTCAAACCTTTTAATTGCTTTCCCTGGATAGTATTGCGGTCCTTTAGCTTCGTAAGTGGTTTGCTAATCAAATTCTTCATATTAGCAAACCAGGTGTTTTGAGGTTAGGACCGCGTGCTTTTGAGGTTAGGCACGCGGTGTGCGGCGCTGACGCGTGACGTCTGTCAGCTGTCATTGTGGCACTGACAGCGTTCCGTTTCACGTGTGTCTGGTGTTTGGCGACGAACATTTGTTTGTCCGAAATTTGTTTGTTGTTTCACATATACGAGAACGGGTCAGTTTGACTTTGATGTGTTTATATACGAGAACAGGTCAACTGTATTCCGTATATACGGGAATAGGTCGGCATGTAGGAGGACGACATTGGCGCGCGACAGCGGCAGCAGCAGCTGTTGGAGGTGGAGATGGAGCGGAAGCAGGCGGAGCTTCAGGCGCTCGAGGAGATGATGGAGGAGGAGGCCGCCATGAACCCCATGAAGCCCCGCTTCTCGTTGGCCCGCTCCCCTCCCTCGCGAGACGCCAGTCAAAGTAGGACCCCCCAACAGGCTGCCGGACAGTCGCAGAAGCGGCTCCTTACGTCGCCGGAAGAGGTGCAGGAGGCGGTGCGCAGGCGGGTTGGCGACCGTAGGCCGTCCGCGGTACCCCCGATGGGCGGCATATTGTCGTCGCCCCCCCCCACCCCGCAGCCGCGTACAAGTACACCACCGGCTCTCCCTGTTGACCCTGCAGCTGCCGCTGTCGTCCCGCCCGCCCCCATGGACAAGGTACCAGACACACAGGTTGCCGCCCCTCATGATGCCCAGTCCCGCCCAGCCTCAGTCCTGGACAAGGCGGTCATCATTGAGGCGATCCATGCGTCCATTAAGGGGATTGGTGTTGTAGCCAACGCGACCAACAAGCTCAACATAACGGATAACACGACAATCGCGACCCACGGCCAGGACATCATGGCGAAGGTCGCCCTCTTGACCCTGAAGTTGAGCGACGCGGAACACGAAATTACTGCGCTCAAGCTGCGCTATGCAAATATGGTCCCGGCGGGGTCATCCTCGGCGTCCGTAGCGGTGTTCCCTCAGCTGCAGGAGCAGGTATCGGCCCCATACGCAAACGCGCTCAAGATGCCGAAAGGTAAGCCGCCAATGCCGCTTCAGGAGCAGGGCCACTCGGTCCTGTTTTACCCCGACGCAGGGTCGGAGCTGAAGACGTCGGACGAAAACAAAAAGGTGCTGCAGACTGCGGTCAAGCCATCCGAGTCTGGAATTAAGGTGACGCAGGTACGCAGAGTAGGGAACTCGGGGGTGGTCGTCAGGACCGCCTCTGAGGAGTCGGCGCAGAAGCTGCGTGACGCCGCACCGCCAGGACTGCGGGTGGCAACACCCAAGACGCGCATGCCCCGAGGGTGGCTCTCCGTTATATTCGGGCGCAGCTTACCGGGGACCAGATTCTGGATGAGGTCCACAGGATCAACCTGGACGACGACCCCAAGTGGCCCTCATCCCGGTTTAGGGATGAGTGCAAGTTTGCCGTCTCGAAGCAGCTGGGCCCCAAATCGCTGATCGTCCTGGAGTGCTCTCCGGCGTTAAGGGACAAGCTGGTGGGACTGGGTCGCGTGTATGTGGGCTCCCACCAATGTAGTCAATGGGGCCAAACTCGTCGAGGGGTTCACTAATTCTACCGAGGAAACCATGTTGGGCCTTCTGCAGTCATTATACCCGGACGATAAGCCGCAGAGTGATACCATCTACCACCGGTCTGTCCGTATAGCAGCCGCCTTCGCACCATCCGGCCGCGATATGGCGGCTCCCGAAAAGGTTACGGTTGAGCGCATAGTGCGCTCCCTACCTAATACGGCTCCGGGGGTGGATGGTATCACGGCTGCGATCGTAAAGTGGGCGTGGCGGGCCTCATCCGACGAGATTTGGCTCATGATGAGTAAATGTATCACCGAGGGGGTTTTTCCAGATATTTGGAAGTCGGGACAACTCATCGTCCTGCCAAAGGGCAACGATAGGCCATTGACAGATCCTAAGGCTTACAGGCCAATCACTCTGCTTCCCATACTCGGGAAACTTTTAGAGCGAGTCGTTCTCTCCTGTGCTCCCTGTTTGTATCGCAACATTTCGGATGCTCAGCAAGGGTTTACCCGGGGTCGCTCGACAGTGTCGGCGCTGAGCACAGTTAACCGAATTACAAATAACAGTACAGCACCGTATGTGCAGCTGATCCTCCTGGACATCTCGGGCGCATTTGACAACGCGTGGTGGCCAATGATTTTGTTGAAGGTAAAGCAAGGCGGAGCCCCGCCGAACCTTTACCGTATCTTGGCCAATTACTTTGCGAACCGTAGAGTGAGTTTTTACGTGGGAAACCAGGTAAGCTCAAAGTCTAGCACAATGGGATGTCCACAGGGGTCAGTGCTGGGGCCAACTTTGTGGAATGTGCTCCTCAACGATCTCCTTCTCTTGCCGCGACCCGAAGGAGTGCATTTGGTCGCCTACGCCGACGACGTGACGGTGATAGTTGAGGCGTCATCGCGTGCGGACATTGAGCGGAAGTCGGATGTCATGCTTAGGGAAATTTCTGGGTGGGGGTCTCGCAATCGTCTGGGATTCTCTCCCGGGAAGTCCCTGAGCATGACGTACAAGGGCAGGTTCAAGCGTCCGCCGACGATCAGGCTCGATGGCGTCTCGATTAGGAGTGTGTCGTCGGCGATGGTTCTCGGTGTCACTCTGGACGAGGCTAGGTCCTACTTGCCGCGTGCGACGTTTATAGGGGAAAGGGCCTCATCGTGTTTCGGGAAAGTATCACGCATTTCCGCGACGAGATGGGGCGTCAAGTACCGGGCTCTCAGAGTTCTCTACTCGGGGACCTATGTGGCGACGGTCACATACGCTGCGGCAGTATGGTACCGATGCTCGGCCAACTTCGTGGTCAAACGAGCGCTGATCAGGACACAAAGGCCGGCACTTATTTTACTAACGAAGGCTTACAGGTCGTGCAGCACCGCAGCGTTACCTGTGCTGGCGGGTGTTCTTCCTGCCGACCTGGAAGTCTGTCGTGCAGGACGCATTGATGAGAAGCGGCATCAGTTGGCCCCCAGGGAGCACAGGAGCCTTAAAAAGATGGTTAGGGCGGATGTCGTTGCCCAGTGGCAGGAGCGATGGCGGGGCAGTTCGGATGGGCGGGAGCTCTTTAGTTTCTTCCCGGACGTTGGTGGGAGGATGGCATCAGGATGGGTCGAGCCGGACTACGTGGTCTCGCAGATCCTGACCGGGCACGGCTGCTTCAGGCAGCGCCTGTGTAAGATGGCGCTGTGCGAGTCTGCAGAGTGCCCGTGCGGCGCGCCTACCGAAACCCGGGACCACGCTTTATGGGAGTGCGAGCTGTACGCGGAGGAGAGGTCAGAGATGTTGGACTCGTTGGTGAGAACTGCGGTCGGCCCTGTGTTCCACGAGGAACTGGTTTCATGTGTGGAGAATTTCAGGGCGTTGCGGAGGTTTGCGCACGAGTGGCACGCGAAGAGGGTCACCTACGAGTGAAGAGGACAGCAGCGGTGTGGAGCAGTGCGGCGCCGAGTAACGTCGTGTGACGTCGCGGCCCAGTTGGGGGGGAACGCTGTAAGTAGAGGAGCCTGCCCAGAAAGGGAGAAAGGCTGGGACGCAAATGAGAACTTGTAGGACCTCGCGCGCTCCTCGCTGCTTCGGGTTAAAAACCGAGGCAGTGGGGAGCGAACGACTGTCCATGTTTCGGTCTGTAAGCCGAAAGGCAGGAAAGACCATGAGGAGGTGGAGGGAATGTCCCTATCTACTATCTAGCGAAACCACAGCCAAGGGAACGGGCTTGGGAGAATCAGCGGGGAAAGAAGACCCTGTTGAGCTTGACTCTAGTCTGGCATTGTAAGGAGACATGAGAGGTGTAGCATAAGTGGGAGGTCGTCTCGCGCGATCGACGCTGAAAAACCACTACTTTCATTGTTTCATTACTTACTCGGTTGGGCGGAAGCGGTGCGTGGTCGATTATATCGGCGTGCGCACGGTGTTTCGTTCCAAGCGTGCAGAGTGGCGTAGCGTCGGCAACGGCGTTGCGCCGTACAACTCCCGCGTGATCCGGTTCGAGGACACTGCCAGGCGGGGAGTTTGACTGGGGCGGTACATCTGTCAAAGAATAACGCAGGTGTCCTAAGGCCAGCTCAGCGAGGACAGAAACCTCGCGTAGAGCAAAAGGGCAAAAGCTGGCTTGATCCAGATGTTCAGTACGCATAGGGACTGCGAAAGCACGGCCTATCGATCCTTTAGTATAAAGAGTTTTTAGCAAGAGGTGCCAGAAAAGTTACCACAGGGATAACTGACTTGTGGCGGCCAAGCGTTCATAGCGACGTCGCTTTTTGATCCTTCGATATCGGCTCTTCATATCATTGCGAAGCAAAATTCGCCAAGCGTTGGATTGTTCACCAGAGTCGGGAGGCTCTAAACAATGTGACTTTACTAGTCGCGCTTTATTCGTAAGGTGCGACGTCGAAGCCCATTTGGATCTCGGAGATCGGTGCAGTACGGTTTAACACGTGCATCACGGCTCCGCGGGTCCCAATATAACTCAGTCCGATGTCGGGGCTCGGAATAGTCTGTAGACGACTTCCGTTCCTGGCGGGGTGTTGTGCTCGGTAGAGCAGCGTCGTGCTGCGATCTGTTGAGACTCGGCCCTACGCCAGGTGATTCGTCCGTGGACGATGATTCAAAACAATGGTGATTGCCACCTGAAAGTTTTGTTTTTTTTTTTTCAACGCATATACGAGAATGGGTCTACATATTTTTTATCACATGTATACGAGAATCGGTCAGTTTGACTTTAACACCGTGATGTATGTATGTAAAAATTTTACCCGCCTGTAATGTAAGCTCGAGTCCGTCCAAGGCCCCGCCAACCCGCCAGCCCGCCGGCCCGCCAGCCCGTCGGCCCGCCAGCCCGACGGCCCGCCAGCCTGCCAGCCCGCCAGCCAGCCAGCCCGATAACAAAAGATTGTTCAAAAAATTATCGCATATACGAGAACCGGTCAGTTTGACTTAAACACCGCAATTTAAACCTACCCGGCCGTAGCTCGAGTCTGTCATTTTTGTCCGCGTCCAAGGCCCGCCAGCCCGCCAGCCCGCCAACCCGCCAGCCCGCCAGCCCGCCAGCCCGCCAGTCCGCCAGCCAGCCAGCCAGCCAGCCCGCCAGCCAGCCCGCCACTGCGAAATGTGCATGACTGCAATAAATAGTAAATAAATGATATAATCCGCCGGTCTCTTGCCACCGTCAATGTGCCTGCTCTTCTTGAGCCGACTGGCATGGTCAGGGACGATGGTAAGAGACCTGATGGGGTGTCATTAGTTCCTTGGAGCGTGGGACGGATGTTGGTGTGGGATGCTACCTGTGTAGACACACTGGCACCGTCTCACCTCCAACGGACTACAGTAAAAGCGGGTGCAGCGGCGGAAAACGCCGAAATTCTAAAGCGTAATAAATACAAGGGCCTCGGCAGAGAGTACATGTTTGTACCTTTTGGCGTCGAAACTCTAGGTCCATGGGGTCCCAGCGCGCATAAGTTATTTGCAGAAATTGCGAAGCGTCTGGTTGACGTAACTGGTGACCGAAGAGCTGGCGGTTTCCTCGCTCAACGTATCAGCATTGCGATACAGCGAGGAAATGCCGCCAGCATCCTCGGTACAATGCCTCAAGGGCCCGTTTTAGATTTAAGTTAGTTTTAATTTTCTTTATATTATTTTGGTTAAGTATTCTTGTATATATTTTCGTTGTAAATAAATAAATTAATCTCATATCGCAAAACTCTAATCCCATTTCACTCTCGCTGCTAGATTTTTTTTATTTTTTTATTTATTTATTTATTTAAATTTATAATTTAACAGCATACTGCCAACGCGCTGATAAACTTATAATAAACATTTAATAATCTAATATTAAAATCTAAGAATCTAAAGAAACAATACAAAACAGCAAACAATAACCGAGGGTTCCGTAAAATATATTTATATTACTACTACTACTATTCTGAGTTGACGGGAAGTACCGACGGACGGATAACAAAGTGATCCTATAAGGGTTCCGTTTTTCCTTTCGAGGAGGTATCAATCAACCGTGTAAAAAATTTAGTATGCTACTCACGCGACATGAGGTCCTTCCACAGGAATGGGAGTGGCCGTGGCCTCTCTTCTTCGAGCATCAGCCGGAGCGGCATCCGGAATACAGCAACTTTCGAAGCAACAGGATTCAATGTTCGCCCACTCTCACTGAAATATGTGCCACAGCAAAGCGCATATAAATTCCTAACCATTAGAGAGAGAGAGAGAGAGAGAGAGAGAGAGAGAGAGAGAGAGAGAGAGAGAGAGGGGTTTCCACTCCGAGCGGAGCGGACTCCGTAATGAAATGACCTGCAAGTTGTTGTCGGCTGCGATTTAAACAGAATCATTACGGAGTCCACTCCGCTCGCAGTAGAAACCACGCTTTAGGGATGCAGCAACTGCAGCCACTTTAATTAAGGTGTTCACTGCACATATGCAGTTTTTTCCACCTGAAACATAATAATTGTTTGTTGTTAATGTATAACTTATGTGTATCGCATTAGGAATGAGGCCATCCGCAGCAGAACCAAAGTGACAGATATAGCCCTTCGAATCGCTAAACTTAAATGGCGGTGGACCTGGCACATAGCACATAGAACCGATGGCCGTTGGGGCGGAAAGGTTCTCGAGTGGCGACCGCGTCGTACCGGAAGGCGTAGCGTGGGCAGGCCCCCCACACGGTGGAGTGATGACCTGGTAAGGGTCGCAAGTGTCCGCTGGATGCGGGTGGCACAGGACCGGTCATTGTGGAAGTCTTTGGGGGACACCTATGTCCAGCAGTGGACGTCATTCGGTTGAGATGATGATGATGATGATGATGATGATGATAATGATGATGATGATAATAATAAGACATTTATTCAAAGTTTGTTAGTATACCTATTACATAGTATTTCCATGAACTTAATACAATGATGGCACAACAGAAAGTATAGGTAGGTACAAAAACAACAATTGAAATAGATGAATGTATAACTTTAATTTGTTATTAAAACGTTACCAATATCAGTCAATACAATAAGTATTAATGGTGTGGTGTCATAAAATCTGTGATGGTAACCAATTCCAGGCAATTTTTGTCATCCTCACTCATTCAATTAATCCCTTAATAATTTACTATATTATACACAACACAGATCGAGACGTCAGACATTGACGGACGTCCAAAATTATCGGAATGGTATGGTAAAAGTTCAATAGTTTTTACGGAAAATGTTTATATATATATAGATATATATATAAACATTTTCCGTAAAAACTATTGAACTTATACAACCATATATATATATATATATATATATGGTATGGTAAATAAACTATTGAACTTATACCATACCATATATATATATATATATATGGTATGGTATAAGTTCAAAAGTTTTTACGGAAAATGTTTATATATATATATATATAAATATTATAAGTACCTGTAGCCAATGTTCCCCCTTCAAGATCCCCGCGATAGTGCTTCGTTCTAATATGGATAGAACAGAATTGCGAGCCAACTACAACGATGCCAGCGTAGAAGAAAACGACAAAAATTACAGTCATAAAAGTACGTGTCATGACAAGAACACTTTTCGATTTATCCGCACTGATTTCACATGATGACAATGACCAATTACGCTAGTATACATCAAATTGCGTAGATTACCAGTAGCTAAATGTTTATTTGCTCATTTATGAATACATAAAATAAGCAAGCCGCGGGAAGAGTTGCTGTCAGTTCAGCACGGCTAACACGTAGCAGCATTCGAGATAGCTCGCGCGTCAAAAAGCGACATAAGGCGCGAGATAGCAAATTCGTAGCACGAGACGGCTCTTTTATCGCCGTCAAATGTCAAACCGACAAAAATTTTGTCGCTGACAGCTACCATCGAGATACTCTCGATATCCGTATCACGAGTGCGCTTTGGAGCGACATAATATATCGCTTCATTCTCATTTAAACGTCAAAATGCGAGATACTCTCTTCGAGGGTTTGAGGTGGCGAGAAAGAATCTTGTTTCGGTTTGTGGAGAAAATGAAGACTTTTACTGCCTTGTGTAAGTAATATTTTCTCACTATATTTATAAAAATTCTATCCCAATCCTCCCCGTATACAAACCTTTCGTAATACAAGTGCTTTTTGATTAAGTAAGTAACATAACCTCTTCTACACTTACAGATATTCAAAATCATAATTTTTACGTGAATACAAAATAAATGGTCCTAATTATACAATTAATAAATAATTTTCGGAGTAGGTATGTTCAGTCTCAATTTCACGATATTTTGTGAGTTAGAATTACGTATGAAACTTAATTTGTAAACATTGAATTGCGTTTTATTTAGTGAGGAGCGAAAACTGCAGCCACGCAAGATTCAGAGGCGGAGATTGAGGGACGCAACCAACCACTTCGAGATGCAGAATTCCAATATTTTTATCGTATAAACAAAGATGTACCAGATTATGCAGCCTGACTTGAAGGGGCTCTGTGACCACCCTCGGTTCACGTCATTCCGATCCACGTTCAGGTATGATTCTTGCTTAGGTACTTTATTATATTATGTAAAATGGTCAAGATGATCACTAATAATTAAGACATGACTACATATACTTATTGGAAAGTTTATGTTCCCATATTTGACATGCATTATATATTTTAGAAGAGGCTGATAGGTAACTATAATGCTATACCTAGGTAGAAAAATCATGACCGTTTTTTTAACATTGCAGGACGCAGGTGCTATCTGCCATTATTTTGTTACTGATGGTAGTATATTACACTCTTATTTATGCTGATGGTTACAAGGAGCTACCAGCGTGAATGAATGTGTTATTTTATTAAGTAGAAATCATAAATCATACAACAGATCCCATAACAGTGATTGATTACATTGTTACCTAAGCATGATCATAATAATTATTATGCAGATTTAAACCAAGGTGGTGTATGTTCCACGTGGAACCTGCACCCGCGACGGGGAACTTCCATCGGGATCCAGTCACTTTACAATTCCAGAAAAAAATTGGAGTTGTTCAGTTGACAGCTCATGGTAGAACAGTAGATGGATACCAACTTAATTAAAATGTTAGTAAAACAACTTTTTATTTTTAGGTGGTGGATGCTGTCTGCCGGAGTTTAAACATCAGTGCCCGGGTTCCAGGGAAAGTGCATGAAACATTACTCATTGGTTTGTGAAGAGATGCGCTAGCTTCATGAGCACCGAATAGGGCTATTTACCTTAGGAATGTGTTAAAAATAATATAATTAAAATTGTTGTGTAATAATTTGCATAAAAAAATCCATGAAGACAAATATCATAATTTGAATTGGCGTAAGTGATTCAGTTACACAATAACAAACTGTATAGTGTATAATTAACATAATGCTTGATAAATAATAGTTACAAAAAAGTAAAAACTGGACTCTTCGAATGGGTGTTTTGTTTGTGTTACAAATTTTAAATATGTAATTCCTATTCGAACACTTCACAGCTATGTACTAGAAGCTGTTTGTGTGTGTCTGTGTGTGTGTGTGCTGTGCGTGTTTATGATGTCATAAAAGAGAGTCCAGAGTTAAGTTTTTGATCTATAACAAATGTTATGAATGTTATGATAGTTTTATATTATGTAAATTATGCTTTTGCTAGTAAAATTATGATAACAGTTTTTTATGGTAAACATTTATTATGAATTTTGTATGTATTGTATATCAAGTTATGACGATTGCACCGCACCGAATTAAAATAGTTATGAATTATTCCATAGTGCATACTTATTACTCATGCCTTCATCATGATGTATAATTGTATACAATTGCAGGAGATTTGAGCCATGCTATGGAGCCGTGGCTCATGCATGACGCTGTGCTACGCGGGCGGACTGAGGTACCTCGAGGGTTCCTTGAAGCGCCTGGCTATCGACAGGTCCCTCCACTACATTCCTGAAAAGGCATGCTAAGGTGTGTACTTATGCCTGCTATACCATAGATAATACCTATAATGGAATTTATGAAATACTATAGGTGAGTTGAGTACTGTAGCTTTTTAATGCTTTCAAATAACAATAACCTAAATACGTCGGGTTACTTGAGAAGTAAGCAAGTAATTGTTAGGGTTCCATACCTCGAAAGGAAAAACGGAACCCTTATAGGATCACTTTGTTGTCCGTCCGTCCGTCCGTCCGTCCGTCTGTCTGTCTGTCAAGACCCTTTTTCTCAGGAAACCGTGGAAGTATCAAGCTGGAATTTATATCAAATACTCAGGTCTACTGTCCCTTGGAGCTGTGAAAAAATCAAACTAAGCCAACGCAATCAAAAGATACAGCCGTTTATGCCGCAAATTTTCGACACTCGCAAGGGAATCAAAACCTACAGGGTACTTCCCGCGAACTCAGAATCTTGGGTACAAAGCAACGTCTTCAAGCACAGATAAAGGAAAAATTGCAAAAACCGTAAATTTTTAGTTATACGGAACCCTCAGTGCGCGACTCCGACTCGCTCTTGGCCGGTTTTTTTTAATTTGCGAAGCACAGGTTATACATTGCGGAACATAAAATAGGATAAAAAAGCACTCTATGTTCTCCCAATTTTGGTGTACAAATATTTAGTAAAATATTTATCAAGAAATGTATATAATATAATAATAATAATATATAAAGGCGTAGGGATGTGACGACCCCATCGCCCACTGGATTTCCAGTGCAGTCAGTCAACATAGGGCAGCTTGTGGCGAGCTGTTAGGGAGCAGCGACCCTATGTACCTGAGTGCTCCTGGGGGTGTCCTGTGGGTTGGTTGTATGAACAGGCCCCCCGCCTCTGGCTTGCCTTAACCGGCTGTCCAGAGTGGAGTCGCTAGAGCTGTTGCTCGGAGGTGGATGTGGTCACCTAAGTGGCGAGTTGGCTATATGTTTAAAGTCCAGTGCCACCTCTCTACCCCCAGCCCTCTGCACCGGTGTTGCCCTTAGGCCATTTTTTTATGTCGCTATTTATAGGGGCCCATCTAGCAGATGGCGAGTCACCGTCTGCCTGAGATAAAAATGTGAGACAGTTTTATTAGGCAGACGTCCGTTGTCTCACTCAATATCCCAGCCATTAATCCATCATCTTCACCCAATAGTCCGGTTCCTTTAGATTCCATCAATCAGCAATAGTTCCTGTACACCCTGGCGGGTGCTGTCTCTGTGTGCGTCCCATGACACGGGCAGGGACAGCATCCGCTCGGTGTACCCCTTGCATTTCATTAAATTGTCAAAAGGGCCTCTACGTGTTGGCTATGTGGTACTCGGTTGGTACTTCGGTACCTCGGTACTTCGGCTCCGCGCACGCCTTCCAAAGGTCCGGGACACCATTGTCCCGTGAGCGGAAAAGACATACATAATAATATTGGGGGACAATCTTACACAAATCGACCTAGTCCCAAACTAAGCAAAGCTTGTACTATGGGTACTAGACGACGATATACATACTTATATAGATAAATACATACTTAAATACATAGAAAACATCCAAGACCCAAGAACAAATATCCGTGAAAAATGCACAAATAAATGCCCTGGCCGGGATTCGAACCCGGGACCTCTAGCTTCGGAGGCAGAGTCACTACCAACGAGGCTAAACAGGTCGTCATCTATATTAATAATTTCGTGCAGGGGTACGGTAGACCCGAATGAGACCTGTCTCAAATTGAAGAACGTATAAAAATAACGATTTCGAGTTGAACATATGTATCGGCAAAATTTTCCTACAAAGTTTTTATAAAGTTCTACTTATGAGATTTTTTTCATATTTTTAAAACTTATGGTTCAAAAGTTAGAGGGGGGGGGGGGGGGGGGACACATTTTTTTTTACTTCTGGAGCGATTATTTCCGAAATAATTAACATTATCAAAAAATGATTTTAGTAAACCCCTATTTATTTTTAAATACCTATCTAACAATATATCACACGTTAGGGTTAAAATGAAAAAAAAAAAAAACACCCCACTTTACGTATAGGGGAGGTACCCTAATAAAATATTTTTTTCCACTTTTTATTTTACCACTTTGTCGGCGTAATTGATATACATATTAGTACCAAATTTCAGCTTTCTAGTGCTAACGGTCACTGAGATTATCCGCGGACGGACGGACAGACATGGCGAAACTATAAGGGTTCCTAGTTGACTACGGAACCCTAAAAAACGAAAAAAAAGAAAAAAAATAAAAAATAAAAGCTTGTTCTGGTATATGACATCGCGTCGTGTAAGCGGGTCAGCGTCAGAATTACGCTCTCAACCTCTCGTAGGTGCGAAAAACAAACACAATCGGCCGGCGACTGCTGCTACATAGCGGCGGCCGTCAGGGGTGCGGCGTGCGCAGCGCGTCACTCGACGACTCTACACTTTGTTGGTACACACAAACAATGATGTTTATTTGTAAAGATGTTATATTCTTGCACTTTGTTCCCAGTTTACGCGTATTATAAGACTTCTCGGTTTCAGTACCGGGTTAAGACGGAAACACGACAGACGGGATTGTAATTTCGCGCCACATTAGCGCTTTAGGGGAACAATTGGATGGAGTGTTCTTGAATTGTATAGCCCATAATGGGCGCTGATTCGATTATCTCTATCATGTTTCTCGGCGTTACTTGTGGAGAGCAAAACCACCGGTCGGATGTTATGTCCGACTTGAACAAATTAACTTTTAAACCCCACAACAACAAACAATTTTACAGAAACTATACGGTGTTACAACCTTTAGATTTTAATGTAAGATTGATTGACCGGTTGAGGGTTTTCAACTAGCTCTCCATCGCCGGGCGAGCGATATAAATATTATAAACGAATGTGTTAAAAGTATCTAAATTCATACCGAAGGGGTATGTATGTATGTATGTATAGTGATATTAAGTGTATGGGTAACGACAAAAACGGTCGTATAAACACGCTTCGCCACGTCCGTCTCGATTAGACCCGAGCGGCGTGCGCGTCGTATTCGACTCGTGTCCGTTTCCGTTGCTGTCCTAAGGCCAGCTCAGCGAGGACAGAAACCTCGCGTAGTGCAAATAGTCAAAAGTTGGATTGATCCAGAATTTCAGCAGAAAAGCCCTGCCTATCGCTCTTTTAGTATAAAAGAAATTTTAGCAAGAGGTGCCAGAATAATTACACAAGGATTTCTGGCTTGTGGCGGCCAAGCGTTCTATCGTTGCGAAGCAAAATTCGCCAAGCGTTGGATTGTTCATCCATTAAAAGGGAATGTGAGCTGGGTTTAGACCGTCGTGAGACAGGTTAGTTTTACCCTACTGATGGCCTGTCGTTGCGATAGTAATACTGCTCAGTACGAGAGGAACCGCAGTTTCGGACATTTGGTTCATGCACTCGGCCGAGCGGCCGGTGGTGCGAAGCTACCATCCGCGGGATTATGCCTGAACGCCTCTAAGGCCGCAGCCAGCCTAGCCGAATCCGGCAAGGATATGCTCACTGTGGAGCCCCGAGAGTCGGGAGGCTCTAAACAATGTGACTTTACTAGTCGCGCTTTATTCGTAAGGTGCGACGTCGAAGCCCATTTGGATCTCGGAGATCGGTGCAGTACGGTTTAACACGTGCATCACGGCTCCGCGGGTCCCAATATAACTCAGTCCGATGTCGGGGCTCGGAATAGTCTGTAGACGACTTCCGTTCCTGGCGGGGTGTTGTGCTCGGTAGAGCAGCGTCGTGCTGCGATCTGTTGAGACTCGACCCTACGCCAGGTGATTCGTCCGTGGACGATGATTCAAAACAATGGTGATTGCCACCTGAAAGTTAAAATGAGAGAATGGGTCTACATATTTTATAACCCAAAGGTAATCTTTGTATAATCACATTTATACGAGAATCGGTCAGTTTGACTTAAACACCGTGATGTATGTATGTAAAAATTTTACCCGCCTGTAATGTAAGCTCGAGTCCGTCCAAGGCCCCGCCAATACGCCAACCCGCCAGCCAGCCAGCCCGATAACAAAAGATTGTTCAAAAAATTATCGCATATACGAGAACCGGTCAGTTTGACTTTAACACAGTTATTTAAACCAACTGTGTAGCTCGAGTTGTTTCTCCATTATACATAGTTATGGTTCATCTCGTAGGTATATAAAATACCGTTTAAGTACGCCTTTTGTACTTATAAGTTTTTCTTGTGTGCTATAAAGATAAATCAAAAAATAATTACATATACGAGAACCGGTCAGTTTGGCTTAAACACCGCGATATAAACCAACCCGCCCGTATATGTAGCTCGAGTTGTTTCTCCATTATACATAGTTATGGTTAATCTCGTAGGTATATAAAATACCGTTTAAGTACGCCTTTTGTACTTATAAGTTTTTCTTGTGTGCAATAAAGTTAAATCAAAAAATAATTACATATACGAGAACCGGTCAGTTTGGCTTAAACACCGCGATATAAACCAACCCGCCCGTATATGTAGCTCGAGTTGTTTCTCCATTATACATAGTTATGGTTAATCTCGTAGGTATATAAAATACCGTTTAAGTACGCCTTTTGTACTTATAAGTTTTTCTTGTGTGCAATAAAGTTAAATCAAAAAATAATTACATATACGAGAACCGGTCAGTTTGACTCTTGATTTAAATCAACCCGTCCGTATGTAGCTCGAGTTGTTTCTCCATTATACATAGTTATGGTTCATCTCGTAGGTATATAAAATACCATTTAAGTACGCCTTTTGTACTTATAAGAAGCTCACGGTATTTCCAATTGAACACCAACGTCCGATGTAAAATCAAACTGGTGTTCAATTGAAATACTACCGTGAACAATGTTGTGCCGTATTAATTATGAATGAATATCGTCAAAAAAAATCTTTTTGACACAATATGGCCGCTATCATACATGTTTCGTTCTACGTAGATAAACAACCGTGAATAGTTTTTCAACTAGTTGACGTTTTCTAAGTTAACGTTTCGTTGAAGTTGAAGTTGAAAAACATGGTGCTGCGGACCCGGCTTTAGAGTAGTAGAACAAAGGTTACAGCTAATATAGAATTGTGACAGGCTGAATAGGTTTTATGTAATGTCATGTTGCCACTGGTTGAATGAATATAATAACTACTGGTTGAATATTACTAATTAATGAAATCTCATCAATATATTGTTCCATTGCAAAATTATGTGTAATAAGTGGTGGTGGTGGTGGTGGTGGTGGTGGTGGTGGTGGTGGTGGTGGTGGTGGTGGTGGTGGTGGTGGTAGTAGTAGTAGTAGTAGTAGTAGTAGTAGTAGTATCATTTATCACCTTCCGTCAAACTTTGTGTATTTGCACCATAGCCACTGGTTCAGCGATCGAATTAATACTAGCATAACTAATGTACACCAACATTGGGCCAAAAATATTTTTCTGTATGTTGGCATTTTTACAAGGTACGTATACGAGAACCTCAACCCAACACGAAAACTAGCTTTTGTCTGTGCTCTGCTCTTGTCACTTTTGACACTAAAGAAAAATAAATGCACGAGAAGAAACTTTAAGATCTTATCCAACCTCGACATTGGCAGAATCATCAAGGCTTTGACTGAAGATAAAGCGCTTACCACTTTTTATTTAAAAAACTTTATCAATGAGCCAGGTTTTACCAACAATAGTACAACCAACAATAGTCCCTGTACACCCTAGCAGGTGCTGTGCAGTCCTGTCTCTCTTTGTGTGTCCAATCGGCTCAAAAATATTTATTTTGATTAAATAAAACATGGTGGTATACATTTATGAGATAGGGATGGCATGCAAAATTTTAATAAAACCCGAGCTGTAAGGTACATATAAAGAATTATATAAAATACATATTTATTTAGCAGACATACACAGTTGAATTATATTTCTATAAATAATTTGATGATTAAATGATAAATGATATGGACTTGTCGGTGGGGATAGACAGGCTGGAACGGCTGGCCACACACGAGCGGGGTCCAAAGCATTAGATTGGAAAGCTTTTCTCATCTGGAGGAGGCCGTTACAAGGAATTGTAGGAGTGATTATTAACCACCTCAACAGGATATAGAATGACAACCAAAATATAAAATTCAACCACTCAATAGGAATAAACTTTATATTGTAGAACTGTGTACATAAAAGTTCATTACAAATTAATATTGGTACATACCAACAGTTAGTTACCCTTTGCGGGCGTACAATATTTCGTTACTTAATCTACTAAATTTTTACCTACGTTCTAATATGCATAATATTCATTGAGATTATAAAAAACTTTATCAATCAGCCAGGTTTACAATGATGGAGCTGAAGAGTGTGCTTTCATATGTTATAGATTCGGCCCCGGGATGCGATGGTATTCCATATTCCTTTTTGGTTCAAGCCAGTAATAATGTTTTAGGTTATTTTCTTGATCTTACAACATTATTTTTTTGACAGGCGATATTCCACCTAAATGGAAAATGCAATTAGTGTTACCATTTCTTAAACCAAATAAACCCCGAGATGATTCAAATTCCTATCGTCCAATTGCGCTGTCTTCGGTTTTAATCAAGATATTGTTAAATCTATCAAACTAGGAAGGTGGGTTTTACTTAAATAGAAACAAGTTCTACACTTATAAAATTTAATAAAGAATAATCAAATAATTACAACAAAAGTCATTTAACACAAAACCTAGTTTCCCGCCTATGCTTTGCCCATGAAAATTCAAAGAGAAGTGCGCTCCGCCGTCTGCGCAGGCTTTTTATAACCGTTGCGATTTTCCCCCTCCACTGCTACTAAAACGTCACGAAGAACGCGCCACTCCAGATGGCGCTGGTACTGCACTCGGTTGCCAACACGGCTGTCCTGCTCGGCGACTGCCCCAGGCGCCTCACGAGTTAAGATACATGCTGAAACATAACAACATTCTATGAGAATGTCAAGTAATGGTAAACTAATTTAGGATCATTCAATCTGTGAATGTGACATTGCTGCTTTGCTCATACTTTAGTAATAGCCACAGTGTAAGCTACCTTTATAGACCGCCTATGTTCAAAGAGGATTTCTCACTTAAACACGTTCGTCTTGGCTTCAGATCGATTGATACCTACTTAAAAGCTTGCCACGCAACGATTAAGATTTTACGTGTATCAACTCGATATTAACCGTTAGCTTCACACTTTGGCATCACAAAATATAAGCATAGGTTCAGCACATGTCATCATGTAAGAATAACAAAACATTTTGAAGCGTTTATCTTAACTCTGAACTTTACTTAAGTTGCTAAATCAGATACTTCAGTCTTATCATTTCAGAATTTATATATTTTGGTTTTAAATAAAGAAATCAAGTGCATTTGTTTTACTCACAAATGGTTATCTTACCTAACCTTGCCAACATGGATTATCATATCAAAGTATATTAATATATTACCTTTAATCTAGATTCCAATCGTCAATATTAATCCACCGTTTAATATTCTCGGCGGCAGTCACACCAGTGTACTTCTTATTACTCCTTTCACTACCTTTTACCTCCGTCACCTCATATCTATCGTTCCCCATAACCTTGCTGACTTGAAATGGTCCCTTAAACACAGGTAATAATTTCCTGCTCTTTCCATCATTGTTGTGACTTTGAATAGTTGTCATAACCAAATCTCCCACATTGTATGTTCGTGCTTTAGTTCGAGACCGATCAAACCTCTCTTTCTGATACTGTGCATTGGACTTAATATTACTATCAACGTTCTCACGCAACTTCGTCACATCTATCAGACAATCGCTGGATTCTGGCGCTAGGCTATCACTATCAGTGCGTATCCTATATCCGAAAAAGACTTCGCTAGGAACTGCTTTTATAGTTTTGTGGATAGTACTATTTAAGCCTTGCTGTAATAGTTTTACGTACTGATCCCATCTATCCTCGTTTGAATTGGCGCCTAATGTTTTTAACGCATCTAAAATAGTTTTGTTAAAGCGTTCGACTTGGCCATTCGAGCGAGGCATGCCAGTTGCCACCGTATGTAACTTTATGTTCTTATTCGAGCAATATTGGGTAAACTCATTTGAGGTGAAACTACTACCAGCATCGGTTATGATTCTTTTAGGGTTTCCAAACGTTTTGGATAAGGTTTCAAGTTCTTTTATGACGCACGAAGTTTTTGTTGACTTCACAGCAAATACGAACACAAACTTTGTGAATGCGTCCACGGCTACTAATAAGTATTGATTCTTATTTTTCGTCTTCACAAAGGGGCCTAAATGATCGAGATGAAGTGTGTGATATGGTCGTGCATATTTAGGCAACGGATATAATTCACCTTCTTTCGCGCCCCCTTTTTTTTATAGTATATGCAATTAATACAGTTTTTAATGTATTTTTTTTATTACGTGCCTCATTCTAGGAAACCAATACTGACAGGCTATACGTTCAACGGTTTTGTCTACAGAAAAATGTCCGAGATCATCATGATTACATTTAATAATCTGCCATATGCAGTTTTTGGGGACCACCCAGCGACGGCCTCTGGACGTTGTTCTGTAGACTTTGCCTCCTAAAACCTCATAGTTCATAAAAATCTGTTTATTGTTATCGGTATCTCCTGACTCGATTATCGTCCGAATACGACTCAATTCAGGATCTTGTAACTGAACCGATAATAGCCAATCTGCTTCCGTTATGGATAAAACTATTTCAGTCTCAGATTTTTCACCGGACAGCACGGGGTTGCGGCTTAACGCATCTACATGTTGCATTCGCGTCCCATCACGATGTGTAATCTCGAACGCGAATTCCTGCGTCGATAATACCCAACGTGCTATCCGGGGAATAATCTCTTTTTTGGTTAAAGCGTGTCGAACCGCGCTGCAGTCGGTGACAATCTTAAAGGGAGACCCCAGAAGGTACAACCGGAATTTTTGTAGGGAACATATAATGGCTAACAACTCCAACTCGAAGGAGTGGTAGTTCTTTTCATAATTATTAGTTTGCCGACTATAGTAATGCACTGGTTTTTCACCTTCTTCAGTAACTTGCATCAAAATGCCGGCAAGCCCCTCCCTACTGGCGTCTGTGTACAATACGTGTTCTTTATTGGGGTCATAAATTGTTAACACGCTATCTGATGTAAGTTTATGTTTCAAGGTTTGAAATGCTTGTTCGTGAACAGTGTCCCATGTCCAAACCGCATCCTTCTTCAACAGTCTTGTCAATGGCGCAGAAATCATAGCGCAGTTCTTTATAAACTTTCTAAAATAGCTAATAAGGCCAAGGAACTGTCGAAGATGGTGTACGGTTTTTGGAACCGGGAAACTTTCTACAGCTTCTATCTTTGATTCATTTGGCATGACACAGTTAGGTTTTATTTTGTAACCCAAGAACTCTATCTCAGATTTGAAAAAGTGACATTTCTTTAGGTTGAGCGTTAAACCGTTTTCCCGAAATATTTTTAAAACACGTTCGAGCAATATCAGGTTTTCTTCAACCGTTTCCGTTACCAAGTACACATCGTCCAAATATAAGATCACATTCTCAAATCTGAGATTACCCAGAACTTTGTTCATCATTTGTTGAAATATTGTTGGAGCGTTTACTAGTCCAAAAGGGACCCTAAGGAAGGAATAGTGCCCATCTTCCGTAATAAAAGCAACTTTATCGATAGAATCTCTATGCATCGGGATTTGATAATATCCACTCTTTAAGTCCAAACTGGTGAAACATTTATGACCCTGAAGTCTATCGACAAGATCTTCGATACGTGGCATTGGGTATTTGTTTTTAACCGTGACTTTATTTAGCATCCTGTAATCAATGCAGAGCCTTTTTTCACCGTTTTTCTTACTAACCAGTAATGCGGGGCTGGCATATGGCGAGTTACTTTCACAGATTATATTGTTTTCCAAGAGCTCGTTAACCATTTCTCTAATAAGCTTTCGATCAGCATACGATGCCCTATAGGGTCTGCATTGAATGGGTTGTGGATTAGTGACTTCAATAGACATTTCATAATTGACAACCTTCCCTAACTCTTTAGTGTTAGTTGCGACACAATCTCTGTAATTCCTAAAAAGTGCAGTTAATTCAGCTTGATGGGAGTCCGTATCCAACTCAAATTCCGAGATATTTTTACAAAATTCGGTATATGTTTTCGCGTAATCGAATTGGAGTCGATCTCCCACGCGCGAGTATATCAAGTCAGAGCGCTCAGTCACGTTTCTTCCAATCAACATTTCGCAGTCGGTCAAATCATCAATTATATAGAAATCAACATTCCTCAAACACACCGAATCCAATTTGAAATTAAGAATCACTTTATTATGAACGTGTTTAGAATTATCCTTTGTAAACCCTTGCAGCAAGACGGGGGAAGGCAATGGAGTGCGAGTGAGAGAGTATTTATCTACAATTGATTGAGATATTAATGAACAGCTACTCCCCGTGTCAATAAACGCCTCACAAAAGAAATTATCGATATAAACTTTCTTTATGAATTTATTACGTGGATCGAGGGTAGAAATGAATTTGGTCTCTTGTTGTTTATCTTGATTTTCTGATTTCACTGAATTCTTTTTATGAAAGCATATGGATTCTTCATGCCCCCGCTTGCCACAAAAGTCACATTTACGATTGGATTTCTCACAATTTATCTTTTTGTGATTACCGCCACATACATAACATTCAATTGGTTTTTGTTGCGTTTGGTTAATGGGCTGACTGTTATTGGAAGGAGCGGTCTGACTTGAGCCACCCATTGTCGATGTTTTTGTAGTTTGTGTGGTGGGCACGTGTCCGCCTAGCTTACTTTGTCCATCGCGTAAGTTTGAACTGCGTGAACGTGAAGAAAACTAGCCAAACTATCGCATGTTGTGAAGTTACTAGCTTCAATTGATGCTCCTATTCCAGAATCCCCGATATTACCGACAATTATTGAAATTATATCCATTTCCGTGAAATTTAGCGACAAACGATCTATTTTACTTTTTTGCTCAAAATAAAACTCATACAGTGATTGATTATCACTCGGTTTTTTATCTACTATTTCTCTTAGCAGTTGGAACATATCACGTCGTATCTGAAAGCTAGAAGCTAATCTTCGTCGCCAATCAGCCCAACGCCACGAAGGCCATTTGTTTTCGGTACGCAACAGTGAATCATACCAGGTCTTAGCGGACCCTTTCAATTTGTTAAGCGCCTGATATCTAACCACATCATCTGACCATGTGAAAGTTTTAGCGTAAGAGTGAATAATATTAAGCCAAGCACCTATATCGTCTCGTAAAGGGTCAAATTCAGGTATTATATTGTTTAGCACAGTAGAAGCATTTCCTGTACTCACAGTCGAGGTATCAGCTTTACGTGATACCTTTGCCTTTTTCTTATCTTTTTTGTGTCTCGGTGGAGGTGACGGAGTTCTCGTCCGACAGCTGCTGCTGCTGCTGCTCGAGGTGGAAGTAGAACGTGCACGAGCACGTGCCCGTTGTCTTTTACCCATGGTGGGCGTCGATAATCCCCAGTTCTGATTAAATCTATTAAACTAGGAAGGTGGGTTTTACTTAAATAGAAACAAGTTCTACACTTATAAAATTTAATAAAGAATAATCAAATAATTACAACAAAAGTCATTTAACACAAAACCTAGTTTCCCGCCTATGCTTTGCCCATGAAAATTCAAAGAGAAGTGCGCTCCGCCGTCTGCGCAGGCTTTTTATAACCGTTGCGATTTTCCCCCTCCACTGCTACTAAAACGTCACGAAGAACGCGCCACTCCAGATGGCGCTGGTACTGCACTCGGTTGCCAACAATTGGAACACTTGATTAAAAATCGATTGGAGTGGTTTATTGAAAGTAAAAGATTATTACCAGATGTTCAATATGGCTTTCGGAAATGTAGAAGTACGTTAGACTGTGTTAGTTTGTTAGTATCCGATGTTCTTCTGGCATTCTCCAAAAGGGAATATGTGGTAGCTTGTTTTGTAGATATTAATTCAGCCTATGATAATGTAAATATTTCTATATTAGTTTATATTTCTATAATAGTTCTATATTAGTTCCAAGTCGTTTAAGTGTTATGATTTCTGCAATGTTCTCCGAGCGATTTATCAGATTAGATTTAGATTCAGAAATTATATATAGAACTGTATGGAAAGGACTACCACAAGGTTCGGTTTTAAGCCCCTTACTTTTTAACGTTTACACTCATGATTTAATTTCACATTTAGCTGATCCTATTTCTGTTATTCAATATGCAGATGATTTAGTGTTATATTGTAATAATCGATCCATCCATAATGCATGTGAGATCTTAAACGGTAATTTAAAACATCTAAAAACGTATTTGGATGAGAATGGCCTTGATCTCTCAGTTCCAAAAACATCTGCAATTTTATTTTCTCCTAGGAAAAGATCGATTGATGTTAATTTGACGTATGACGGATCTGTAATTTCTTTTTGCAATGAAGTTAAATATTTAGGAATTGTTCTAGACTATAAACTCTCAGCTAATGGTCATTGTAATTACACGAAGAATAGATGCGAGCGGTCATTAAATATTTTGAGATGCTTGGCTGGTGTTTGGTGGGGAAGCCACCCGTTTTATTTGAAACTCATTTATAATGCCGTTATTAGGAGCGTTTTAGATTATGGCTCCTTCCTTTTAACTCCGGGCACAGACGATGCTTTTAGGTCATTAAATGTTGTTCAAAACAAATCTCTCAGGACAATTCTTGGTGCTATGAAGACTAGTCCTGCAAATGCAATGCAGGTGGAGTGCGTGGATCCGCCTATTCATTTAAGGCGCCAATTTTTAGCGGACAGATTTATCTTCAGATCCCTGCAGTTTTCAAATCATTCTCTAATTTCTAAATTATCTACCCTTCACAATCTCATTCAGACATCTCAATATTGGCGTAATAGGAATCCTCCTTGCATAATAATTAGCTACCTTAAATTCCTGTCTTTATCTTCGCCTACGGTTCGACATCTTTCGCTGCCAATTTATGAGATAGACTTTGATGCTTTGAGTATTGCTCCGCAAGTCATGTTAGACTCCGATATTGTCAAAGATGGAATAAGTGCAAGACCGGTATTTAATAATTTAGTGGGCGAAAAATGGTCAGATTGGCATCATATATACACAGATGCGTCTAAAAGTTCTGCATTGAGTTGTGTTGGGGTTGGAGTCTTCCATCAACAGTTTAATACTGTGCTGAAAATTAAGCTACCTCCAGAATCTTCGGTTTTTACCGGAGAATTATTTGGCATTTTCAAAGCAGTGGAATATGTCCACATGATGAATTTCACAAATACCGTGATCTTTTCGGATTCTAAGAGCTGTCTCCAAGTATTACGGAAGTCACCTTTTAAAATGACAAATAATTATCCGTTGCTATATGAACTCCGTGCCCTTTTGTTGAAATGCTAAACAAAAGGTCTCGTTGTAAACTTTGTCTGGGTACCAAGCCATTGTGGCATTCCAGGTAACGAAAAAGCTGATAGTTTGGCTGTAGATGCTGTTGTTTCTGGTGACGTCTTTCCGTATAAGAACTATCACCATGACATACTTTTACTTCCCAAAAGATATCTCCAGTTGTCTTGGGAGTTCTTTTGGTTTTGGACTAGCTTGGACACAGGGGGTTATTATTATAGAATCCAAAGTGATATCCCTTTGAAACCATGGTTTTTCGGCAAAAAAACTTATAATAGGCGTGAGATATCATGTATATCCCGTATGAGACTGGGCCACACCTGTGCTCCGTCTCATTTGACTAAATTGAACATCATAAATGAGCCTAGTTGTGACTGCGGTGCTGAGGAAGCCGATGTTAACCATATTATACTATCCTGTCCGCTTTATGATCGTTCCGAGTTTTTTGATGCCCTTCGATCTGAAGATGTTCGATTTCCCACCGATGTTCCTTCTCTACTTATTAACCCAGTTACTTACAATATATTAGCGAAATTTATCAACAACACTGATATCAAATTATAGATTTTATTTATGTTTAACCGAGTCCGTCCAAGGCCCCGCCAACCCGCCAGCCCGCCGGCCCGCCAGCCCGCCAGCCCGCCAGCCAGCCAGCCCGATAACAAAAGATTGTTCAAAAAATTATCGCATATACGAGAACCGGTCAGTTTGACTTTAACACAGTTATTTAAACCAACTGTGTAGCTCGAGTTGTTTCTCCATTATACATAGTTATGGTTCATCTCGTAGGTATATAAAATACCGTTTAAGTACGCCTTTTGTACTTATAAGTTTTTCTTGTGTGCAATAAAGATAAATCAAAAAATAATTACATATACGAGAACCGGTCAGTTTGGCTTAAACACCGCGATATAAACCAACCCGCCCGTATATGTAGCTCGAGTTGTTTCTCCATTATACATAGTTATGGTTAATCTCGTAGGTATATAAAATACCGTTTAAGTACGCCTTTTGTACTTATAAGTTTTTCTTGTGTGCAATAAAGATAAATCAAAAAATAATTACATATACGAGAACCGGTCAGTTTGACTCTTGATTTAAATCAACCCGTCCGTATGTAGCTCGAGTTGTTTCTCCATTATACATAGTTATGGTTCATCTCGTAGGTATATAAAATACCATTTAAGTACGCCTTTTGTACTTATAAGAAGCTCACGGTATTTCCAATTGAACACCAACGTCCGATGTAAAATCAAACTGGTGTTCAATTGAAATACTACCGTGAACAATGTTGTGCCGTATTAATTATGAATGAATGTCGTCAAAAAAAATCTTTTTGACACAATATGGCCGCTATCATACACGTTTCGTTCTACGTAGATAAACAACCGTGAATAGTTTTTCAACTAGTTGACGTTTTCTAAGTTAACGTTTCGTTGAAGTTGAAGTTGAAAAACATGGTGCTGCGGACCCGGCTTTAGAGTAGTAGAACAAAGGTTACAGCTAATATAGAATTGTGACAGGCTGAATAGGTTTTATGTAATGTCATGTTGCCACTGGTTGAATGAATATAATAACTACTGGTTGAATATTACTAATTAATGAAATCTCATCAATATATTGTTCCATTGCAAAATTATGTGTAATTAGTGGTGGTGGTGGTGGTGGTGGTGGTGGTGGTGGTAGTAGTAGTAGTAGTAGTAGTAGTAGTAGTATCATTTATCACCTTCCGTCAAACTTTGTGTATTTGCACCATAGCCACTGGTTCAGCGATCGAATTAATACTAGCATAACTAATGTACACCAACATTGGGCCAAAAATATTTTTCTGTATGTTGGCATTTTTACAAGGTACGTATACGAGAACCTCAACCCAACACGAAAACTAGCTTTTGTCTGTGCTCTGCTCTTGTCACTTTTGACACTAAAGAAAAATAAATGCACGAGAAGAAACTTTAAGATCTTATCCAACAACACATGATGAATTTCACAAATACCGTGATCTTTTCGGATTCTAAGAGCTGTCTCCAAGTATTACGGAAGTCACCTTTTAAAATGACAAATAATTATCCGTTGCTATATGAACTCCGTGCCCTTTTGTTGAAATGCCAAACAAAAGGTCTCGTTGTAAACTTTGTCTGGGTACCAAGCCATTGTGGCATTCCAGGTAACGAAAAACTTAGTTTCTAAAACTCGCATTTTCGTTTACAATTTTGAATATGTGTGCGAAATGTTTATATTTACAACCTTCCAAAGTTAAAGATATCTTCTTACACTCATCGACAGTAACTTTTTCAGATTCTTGCAGCTGAGGCCTGAGCTTGTGGAGCTCCGACGAAATTTGCTTAAAGGCACTTATCTTCGAATTATACATTGCAATTAAACAGAGCACATGATCGTGCAAGCAAATTTACAAAACTATATTGGTTGGGCGTTATTTTTTGTTATCATTTATATATAATCAAAGAAACAACACCTAGTAATAAACCCCGGGTTCCTTTATGGCACAACCCGGAAAACGCCAGGAAGATGATAAAAGAAATAAGCAAAACTATTTACCTTACAATATTTACAGATTTCAATTTTCTAACGAGACTATACGATACGACCAAGACACGACATCAATAGGCTAGACAAAAGAAATTGTATTTTTTTTGCCTAATTTTACCCTAACAAGGCTCTAACCCCAGTCGATAGAACGCTGGGAGCTCTAAACGCAAAGTTGAACTGAGCGGAGCTACGACACAGCGTACGTACTCGCTTTCTCAGTCAACTCATAACAACGAGTCTAATAGAAACGAGGAAAACAAAAACATCGATTTAATATAGACGTGCTAGCGCAATGGATCATCGGTAGTGTTTGAAGCTCAGATAGCTACAGAGAGCGTTGCCGCTAATGAGTTTACACAACATAGGCGATATAGGTTCGACCAATCAGAGCTCAGAGTTCGCGTACCGGAACATCCGTGCGTGAAGGCTTACAAACTACATAACAATCGGTCTCATGTGCACATGAACCAGACGGAGATAGGAACATGTAATGAGCCTATGTTAGAGCGGGACGCGAAAGTCATTTGATTAAATGTACTGCTCACGCGCACATGCGACAGGTTATTATTGAGTTCTTACTGGAATAAAAGGCGAATATTTTTTATACCTAAAATGTGCGCATGTCAGTTTTGGTTAAATTAAAATATGTTGTTTTAGTTTTTGATCGGCATCATCAAAAATCAACAAAATACCTGCGCACTAGTTTGTTTTTATTATGAATAGCGGCTACCAGATATATCTCTACTTACCAAAGTAATTAAAATCGAATTAAGGATCACTTTTCGCAATTAGATTTATAAAAATTATGAAGTACATATATGGTATTCTGTGAAGTAGAAAAGTCTTTAAAAAAAGCTGTTACGCTCTCGTTTCGCGTCTCGTTCTTACCCACGCTTATTATTTGTTTCTATATCCTTGAGTTACTAACTACGATATATATAACTCGAATAATTCTTCCAAGTACCTATGAAAAAAGTATGCCGGTCTTACTTTAATGGTGCTTGTTCATACAAAAAAAAAATTGTAAATGAAAAGTTATGTTTAACTTTATATACTGGTTATAATGATTTTAAATATCTTTTTTCATAGCAAAAATCTATATTTAAAATAGGTTAAAATCAGAAAGTAATAGAACACATTTTAGATTTACCAAAACAAGAATCTGATTTAGTCGCACGTTTCGGGTATAAGAATAATTCGAGATAATTTTTTGTAATTAGGAACTCAATAATTTACTTGTGCATGTGTGCGTGAGCAAATCCTACTTATTTAATTAATATATTTATTTAGTAAGTATAATTTATAACATTATAAATGCGTAAGTTTAGATGTTTGTGTATTTGGTTGTTTGTTGCTCAATCACGCAAAAACAGATGACCAGATATGATTTTTTTTGTATAATATTAGTGTATAATTTGATTAATTTGGATTTACTTATATGTAGTATACTTTTTGCCCCGATGATCATGAAAAGGGTGATTCAAATCCACGTACGCCATTCTAGAATTTAAGTTACAGCCAACTGGGAGTATAAGGGCGTGTCAAGAAATTTAATTAAAACATACCAGAATTTGACGTAATGTAAGCAAGTCGACGTTTCGGTATGTCAACGCTGAAGTATAATAAGTCCTTTTGATTGTTGACGCTATTCTTGAGCTTAACCCTTTAGAAATCAGTTCTATTATTGCCTGCAAGTCAAAATGAGTTTGTGATACTTTGACATAGTTTTTGAGTGATATGCTTAAATACAAAAAAAGCTCCTTAAAATGAGAGCAAAAGTACGTTTGTATAGAGAACCGAGCTTCCTGCGGACTCTTAAGTGAATATATTTCAGGTATCCGCTACTCACAAGAAAAATTATATTGTACATGTAAAAACCTATTATGCACGGTATATATCAGTGCGTACCTTGTGATTTGTTCAATGTGTTGGAGTTATAATAACATAATAATAAGCCCTTTGTAAGAGAAATTAACATAATACTAAGACAAATTAACAATGACAACTTAAAAGAGGTATGTGATGAATTCTACAGAATATCTCTTAGTTCGGCGTGCCGGTTGGCAAAGGCCGCCTCCAAGTTAAAGCTCCTGTTGGAGTTATCACCGTATAAATCGGACTACAAATACGTGAGTTACAAACAAAATAATTTCAAAAATATTCCGACCGTCTCTGCTGCATCAACGCACACAAACATAAACACCGCACACATCGAGAGCTGCGTGGAACCAGAGGCATAAGCCATACGCGGCGTGCTACGACCGAGCACCCACACACACGCATCCGTAAGAGCCGTACTACATCAACGCGCAACTCTGAGCCCAGCGGTTTAGAGTCGAAATCGCAATGTGAATCGCAAACTTTAGCGCCGTCCGTAATCATAATTCGCCAAAACAATGAATTGTTCAGCATATGCCCCGAATATACAAAGAGGAGAACTACTAATATGCAGAACCTGCAGGACAAACTATCATCATACGTGCAATAATATAACCACAGAATACAATAGAGAACATCAAACACAGTTCAGTCAAAACGATACGACGCGAAAATGGTGATAACGATTTTGCGTTGCCAGCTAGCTATAGTAGGAGTAATAAATTGAAAGCATTGGACATGGACATCACACAAATGTCATGTGATGAAACATTGAATGATAGCAGTGTACTAGGGGACAGTGTACTAAGAACAAATAATAGAATTCGAAACGAGAGCGTAATGGCAAAAACTATATGGTTTTTTTTTACTTGATTTTTTTTTATGTTTACAAAAACATTGTCTTGAATCCGATTTTAATTGCTCTGTTTAATAGAGATATTGTTCTGTTTAGTAGAACGAAGACCAAGTGACCACCACAATAACATCGTTACATCCAAAAGTTGTTAAAGGCGAGGTACCAAACAAAGTCAGAGAAACGTTGAATTCCTGGCACAGATAAACAGTATTTTCTTTATTTTTCAAAAACGAAAAAAATCTGCTTTTTCTTAAATGGTAAATAAGCGTCTGTGAGCTATATTCTTAAGTTATGGATGCATCCACACTAAAAAGTTGCTTTGTTATTAAGCCTTAGTTTAATGTGGAAATGAATATTTACCATTACAACATTTAACTGACAATATGTGAACCTTATTGTAACGAGATAAGGTATACTAATGAATCTCTAGTGAAACGTGTTACCCTCATGTATGTGAAGTGAACCAGCTATCTGTGGATGTAAGCAGAAGATACATTTAAGAAAGCTCTTAAGTTGTATGTAAAAAATCCTTTGAGTTATAAAGCTTATAAGTCTCATTGATTTTTGGCTTAGTCCAGTCGCAAAATCAGAGTGAGGTTTCTAAATATCTGTCGATCTCTTAAAAACAGTCGCTGCTCCCAAAATCAGCGTTTCACCCATAGTCGCTACAACCAAGTGATGTTTTATATAAAGTATGCCCTAAATTCAAAGGACTTAGGTCGACACTAGCAATCCGCTGTATTAGTTGAAGCACGAATCTGTACTTAAAATACCAATTAAAAATTGAAAAGATACATTTAATTCTAACAAAAACAAAATTTGAATAAGCCGCACGTTTTATTTAAATTTCATTGTATTTACTTTGTTTAGAACGTTCTTGGAACCATTCCATTCGCATGTATGCGTAAGCCATCATCACGCAGACATGTTCCGGTCCGCGCGCGAGACCTGTGTCCTGATTGGTCGAACCTATGTCGCTTTTGTTTGTCCATCGACGGCGGCGCTCTTCAGACACTCATTACCGATGATCAGTAAAGATGCGCAAGCATGTATTATCAGGTTATATGTGGTGGTGTTTCCTTTGTTTCGCATATTTTCTGTTGTTGACAAAGAGAGTCGAAAAAGTTTTAAAGCAAATTTAAATTATTTGATGACAGGTCTTGTCTAAAAATGGATTCGAACCTTTGCCAAAACTAAAAAATATATATTGAATGATCTTTCTTGGACATTGTGTTGTCTCCGTCGAAAATGAAAAATATTAGGCGCAAACAAGAGACGCCCAGAGACCCGCCGCGCCCCTACCACCGGCTCCACCGGCCACAACAGAAGTCCCTCGCCCCAGACCGAACCCACATGCGACTCAAGACGGCACTAGGAAGAAGGTGGTTGCGGACTGCATCAACATTCTCCAAAACGTGCTGGCCGCTACACAAGGCGGCAACAATCCCGTCCCCATCATACTCAGGGGACTAGCCGACTTGTACCAAGACGGCTAACCCCACGACTCAAGAAAGGAAGTACCTGTAGTGCCGTCGGCTCGAGTGTCGCTCGCTGGGCCTCCCCTAACGGTGACTCACCCGGCAGGGCTGGACCTCGCCGACGGACGAAGCGAATGATCCCAGCACCGGACCAGACGAGCTACACAGCTCAACTCAAAAACACGTCCGTAGTTATGGACGACGCCCGAATTCGCTGAAAGCGGCACAGCCGCGTATGGCTTCCCCGGAGCCTTACAGGCCCGAGCGATGATCCGAACGCACTCACTACACTACCGATGATCAGTTAAGTTGCGCAATCACGTATTATCGGTGATGATGTTTCCTTTGTTTCGCATATTTTCTGTTGTTGACAAATAGAGTCGAGAAAGTTTTTAAGAAAATTAAAATTATTTGGTGACTGGTCTTGTCTCAAAATGGATTCCAATCTTTGTCAAAAATAATAAAATATTTCTTGAATGATCCTTCTTTAGATATTGTGTCGTCTCCGTCGAAAATGGAAAATATAAGTTGCTTTTATGTTGTTGTTTTTCGAGCGGTTTTAGTAGGAGCTATATCAGAGTAAAGTTAGGCAAATAAATGCAAGTAGCATTTGGTTTTTTTGCCTGTTTAAAATAAAAAAATAAATGGTTCCCAGTGTTGGTTATGATTGTTTTTATTGATCTCTTTTGGAAATTGGGTCGTCTTCGTCGAAAATGAAATAAATATAAGTTGACTTTCCATTGTTGAAAAATAAAGTCTATATATTTTCTGTCGTTGTTGTCAATATAAGAAACGGATCTGGTACCTACCTCATTAGGAAAACATAAAGCAAACAAATACAATTTTTTTTATCGGCGTCTTGTTTTATCAATAAAAAAATTAATTGTTTACCCGTGTCGTCTCGAAACGAGGTTCAGTCTTTGATGAAAATTAAATTTATTTGTTGAATGATTTGTTTGAAAAATGTGTCGTTCATTCATTGTGACTAATAATATGCACATATTGTGAATCCGTTCATCTACCTAGAAAGAATGACAAAAGAAAAATGAGGTAGTGGACCAAGGTTTCTTCGGCCGGTAAGTCATAACGCCGAAACTAAACGAGGTAGAGCTCTACTAAAGGGTAATTTAAATAGCCATTCTATTGCGTAATAATACGCGCTTAGTGTGATTCCGTTCATCGATCTAGAAATAATGACAAAAAAATAATATATGATGTAGTGGGTCTAGATTTCTTCGGCCTGTGAGTCATAACACTGAAACTAAACGAGGTAGAGCTCTACTGAAAGGTTATTCAAATAGCTATTTTATTGCGTAATAATATGCGCTTAATGTGATTCCGTTCATCGATCTAGAAATAATGACAAAATAATAATATATGAGGTAGCGGACCTAGGTTTCTTCGGCAGGTGAGTCATAACGCCGAAACTAAACGAGGTAGAGCTCTACTGAAAGGTTATTTAAATAGCCATTTTGTTGCGTAATAATATGCGTTTAGTGTGATTCCGTTCATCGATCTAGAAATAATGACAAAAAAATTATATGATGTAGTGGGTCTAGATTTCTTCGGCCGGTGAGGCATAACGCCGAAACTAAACGAGGTAGAGCTCTACTGAAAGGTTGTTTAAATAGCTATTTTATTGCGTAATAATATGCACTTAAAGTGATTCCGTTCATCGATCTAGAAACAATGACAAATAAATTTTTTTATATAAGGTAGTGGATCTAGGTTTCTTCGGCCGGTGAGTCATAACACTGAAACTAAACGAGGTAGAGCTCTACTGAAAGGTTATTTAAATAGCCATTCTATTGCATAATAATATGCGCTTAGTGTGATTCCGTTCATCGATCTAGAAATAATGACAAAAAAATAATATATGATGGAGTGGGTCTAGATTTCTTCGGCCGGTGAGGCATAACGCCGAAACTAAACGAGGTAGAGCTCTACTGAAAGGTTATTCAAATAGTTATTTTATTGGGTAATAATATGCGCTTAGTGTGATTCCGTTCATCTATCTAGAAATAATGTCAAAAAAAATATATATGATGTAGTGGGTCTAGATTTCTTCGGCCGGTGAGGCATAACGCCGAAACTAAACGAGGTAGAGCTCTACTGAAAGCTTAAATAAATAGCAATTTTATTGCCTAATAATATGCGATTAACCTGGTACCGTTCATCGATCTAGAAATAATGACAAAATAATAATATATGAGGTAGCGGACCTAGGTTTCTTCGGCCGGTGAGTCAAAACGCTGAAACTAAACGAGGTAGAGCTCTACTGAAAGATTATTTAAATAGCCATTTTATTGTTTAATAATATGCGCTTAGTGTGATTCCGTTTATCGATCTAGAAAAAATGACAAAAGAATAATATATGATGTAGTGGGTCTAGATTTCTTCGGCCGGTGAGGCATAACGCCGAAACTAAACGAGGTAGAGATCTACTGAAAGCTTAAATAAATAGCAATTTTATTGCCTAATAATATGCGATTAACCTGGTACCGTTCATCGATCTAGAAATAATGACAAAATAATAATATATGAGGTAGCGGACCTAGGTTTCTTCGGCCGGTGAGTCAAAACGCTGAAACTAAACGAGGTAGAGCTCTACTGAAAGATTATTTAAATAGCCATTTTATTGTTTAATAATATGCGCTTAGTGTGATTCCGTTCATCGATCTAGAAATAATGACAAAAAATAATATATGATGTAGTGGGTCTAGATTTCTTCGGCCGGTGAGTCATAACGCCGAAACTAAACGAGGTAGAGCTCTCCTGAAAGGTTATTCAAATAGCTATTTTATTGCGTAATAATATGCGCTTAGTGTAATTCCGTTCATCGATCTAGAAATAATGTCAAAAAAATAATATATGATGTAGTGGGTCTAGATTTCTTCGGCCGGTGAGGCATAATGCCGAAACTAAACGAGGTAGAGCTCTACTGAAAGCTTAAATAAATAGCTATTTTATTGCTTAATAATATGCGGTTAACCTGGTACCGTTCATCGATCTACAAATAATGACAAAATAATAATATATGAGGTAGCGGACCTAGGTTTCTTCGGCCGGTGAGTCATAACGCCGATACTAAATGAGGTAGAGATCTACTGAAAGGTTATTTAAATAGCCATTTTATTGCGTAATAATATGCGCTTAGTGTGATACCTTTCATCGATCTAGAAATTATGACAAAATATAATATATGAGGTAGCGGGCCTAGGTTTCTTCGGCCGGTGAGTCATAACGCCGAAACTAAACGAGGTAGAGCTCTACTGAAAGATTATTTAAATAGCCATTTTATTGTTTAATAATATGCGCTTAGTGTGATTCCGTTCATCGATCTAGAAATAATGACAAAAGAATAATATATGATGTAGTGGGTCTAGATTTCTTCGGCCGGTGAGGCATAACGCCGAAACTAAACGAGGTAGAGATCTACTGAAAGCTAAAATAAATAGCCATTTTATTGCCTAATAATATTCAGTTAATCTGGTACCGTTCATCGATCTAGAAATAATGACAAAATAATAATATATGAGGTAGCGGACCTAGGTTTCTTCGGCCGGTGATTCATAACGCCAAAACTAAACGAGGTAGAGCTCTACTGAAAGGTTATTTAAATAGCCATTGTATTGCGTAATAATATGCGCTTAGTGTGATTCCGTTCATCAATCTAGAAATAATGACAAAAAAATAATATATGATGTAGTGGGTCTAGATTTCTTCGGCCGGTGAGGTATAACGCCGAAACTAAACGAGGTAGAGCTCTACTGAAAGGTTATTCAAATAGTTATTTTATTGCGTAATAATATGCGTTTAGTGTGATTCCGTTCATCGATCTAGAAATAATGTCAAAAAAATAATAGTGGGTCTAGATTTCTTCGGCCGGTGAGTCAAAACGCTGAAACTAAACGAGGTAGAGCTCTACTGAAAGGTTATTTAAATAGCCATTTTGTTGTGTAATAATATGCGCTTAGTGTGATTCCGTTCATCGATCTAGAAATAATGACAAAAAAATAATATATGATGTAGTGGGTCTAGATTTCTTCGGCCGGTGAGGCATAACGCCGAAACTAAACAAGGTAGAGCTCTACTAAAAGGTTATTTAAATAGCTATTTTATTGCGTAATAATATGCGCTTAGTGTGATTCCGTTCATCGATCTAGAAATAATGACAAAATAATAATATATGAGGTAGCGGACCTAGGTTTCTTCGGCCGGTGAGTCATAACGCCGAAACTAAACTAGGTAGTGCTCTACTGAAAGATTATTTAAATAGCCATTTTATTGTTTAATAATATGCGCTTAGTGTGATTCCGTTCATCGAGCTAGAAATAATGACAAAAGAATAATATATGATGTAGTGGGTCTAGATTTCTTCGGCCGGTGAGGCATAACGCCGAAACTAAACGAGGTAGAGATCTACTGAAAGCTAAAATAAATAGCCATTTTATTACCTAATAATATCCGGTAAATCTGGTACCGTTCATCGATCTAGAAATAATGACAAAATAATAATATATGAGGTAGCGGACCTAGGTTTCTTCGGCCGGCGAGTCATAACGCCGAAACTAAACGAGGTAGAGCTCTACTGAAAGGTTATTTAAATAGCCATTCCATTGTGTAATAATATGCGCTTAGTGTGATTCCGTTCATCGATCTAGAAATAATGACAAAAAAATAATATTTATATAAGGTAGTGGATTTAGGTTTCTTCGGCCGGTGAGTCATAACGCTGAAACTAAACGAGGTAGAGCTCTACTGAAAGGTTATTCAAATAGCTATTTTATTGCGTAATAATATGCGCTTAGTGTGATTCCGTTCATCGATCTAGAAATAATGACAAAAAAATAATATATGATGTAGTGGGTCTAGATTTCTTCGGCCGGTGAGGCATAACGCCAATACAAAACGAGGTAGAGCTCTACTGAAAGCTTAAATAAATAGCTATTTTATTGCCTAATAATATGCGGTTAACCTGGTACCGTTCATCGATCTAGAAATAATGACAAAATAATAATATATGAGGTAGCGGACCTAGGTTTCTTCGGCCGGTGAGTCATAACGCTGAAACTAAACGAGGTAGAGCTCTTCTGAAAGGTTATTTAAATAGCCATTTTGTTGCGTAATAATATGCGCTTAGTGTGATTCCGTTCATCGATCTAGAAATAATGACAAAAAAATAATATATGATGTAGTGGGTCTAGATTTCTTCGGCCGGTGAGGCATAACGCCGAAACTAAACGAGGTAGAGCTCTACTGACAGGTTATTTAAATAGCTATTTTATTGCGTAATAATATGCGTTTAGTGTGATTCCGTTCATCGATCTAGAAACAATGACAAAAAAATAATATTTATATAAGGTAGTGGATTTAGGTTTCTTCGGCCGGTGAGTCATAACGCTGAAACTAAACGAGGTAGAGTTTTACTGAAAGGTTATTCAAATAGCTATTTTATTGCGTAAGAATATGCGCTTAGTGTAATTCCGTTCATCGATCTAGAAATAATGTCAAAAAAATAATATATGATGTAGTGGGTCTAGATTTCTTCGGCCGGTGAGGCATAACGCCGAAACTAAACGAGGTAGAGCTCTACTGAAAGCTTAAATAAATAGCTATTTTATTGCCTAATAATATGCGGTTAACCTGGTACCTTTCATCGATCTAGAAATAATGACAAAATAATAATATATGAGGTAGCGGACCTAGGTTTCTTCGGCCGGTGAGGCATAACGCCGAAACCAAACGAGGTAGAGCTCTACTGAAAGTTTATTTAAATAGCTATTTTATTGCGTAATCATATGCGCTTAGTGTGATTCCGTTCATCGATCTAGAAACAATGACAAAAAAATAATATTTATATAAGGTAGTGGATTTAGGTTTCTTCGGCCGGTGAGTCATAACGCTGAAACTAAACGAGGTAGAGCTCTACTGAAAGGTTATTCAAATAGCTATTTCATTGCGTAATAATATGCGCTTAGTGTGATTCCGTTCATCGATCTAGAAATAATGTCAAAAAAATAATATATGATGTAGTGGGTCTAGATTTCTTCGGCCGGTGAGGCATAACGCCGAAACTAAACGAGGTAGAGCTCGAATGGAAGCTTAAATAAATAGCTATTTTATTGCCTAATAATATGCGGTTAACCTGGTACCGTTCATCGATCTAGAAATAATGACAAAATAATAATATTTGAGGTAGCGGACCTAGGTTTCTTCGGCCGGTGAGTCATAACGCTGAAACTAAACGAGGTAGAGCTCTACTGAAAGGTTATTTAAATAGCCATTTTGTTGTGTAATAATATGCGCTTAGTGTGATTCCGTTCATCGATCTAGAAATAATGACAAAAAAATAATATATGATGTAGTGGGTCTAGATTTCTTCGGCCGGTGAGGCATTACGCCGAAACTAAACGAGGTAGAGCTCTACTGAAAGGTTATTTAAATAGCTTTTTTATTGCGTAATAATATGCGCTTAGTGTGATTCCGTTCATCGATCTAGAAACAATGACAAAAAATAATACTTATATAAGGTAGTGGATCTAGGTTTCTTCGGCCGGTGAGTCATAACGCTGAAACTAAACAAGGTAGAGCTCTACTGAAAGGTTATTCAAATAGCTATTTTATTGCGTAATAATATGCGCTTAGTGTGATTCCGTTCATCGATCTAGAAATAATGACAAAATAATAATATATGAGGTAGCAGACCTAGGTTTCTTCGGCCGGTGAGTCATAACGCCGAAACTAAACGAGGTAGAGCTCTACTGAAAGATTATTTAAATAGCCATTTTATT